>PVHY01025786.1:0-17942 GCA_004024945.1 Uropsilus gracilis
TGGTTGGCTTTTTAAAAACAGCATATTGAACATAGCACAATGTCACTGACTTCCATCTTATATTTTTATTTTTATGAGACTCAGTTACTCATCATTAGGGGTTTCTTCCTATATGTTGAATTAATGTTCTACTGCTGTTAGGATGTTTTACTACTGTTAGAATGTTCTACTGCTGTTAGGATGCTCCATCCTAAGGCATATAATTTTGTATGTCAGTTACATCTAAATAAAAACAGGGAAAAATCTACAGAGTGCAAAACTACAAAAACCTTCCAAATCCTTTTTTTCCACAAAAGGATTGTAACATTTTGTCTTTCAACATTTACTCCTGATGTATTTTTGTATAGCTCTTTTTACATCCATCCTTCTTGGAATTTGTTGGATTTTTAGCTATGTAAGCTAATGTTTTTCATAAAATTTATGAAAATTTCACTGATTAATTCTTTGAATATTTTTATATGCCTTTCTTCTCTGCTATCTGATGTTTGCATTTGGTGAATATTTGAAGCTTAAATATTCCCACATTTTCCTGAGGCCTCTCCTCATTTTGCTGCACTGTTTCTCTCCCTGTTTTCACATTCCGTAATTTCCATAGATCTGTTTTAACATTCTCCAACTACTCCTTCTGCCAGCTTCTACCTACTCATTAGCCCCTCTAATTTTTTTGTTTCTGTTATTGCTTCATTTATGTCATTGTAATTTTTAACTCCAGAATTTTCATCGTCTTACTATTTATTTGTTTTTTTACATTTTCAAACAACAGGTTTATATGAAAAGGAGAGTCACCTGCATAATTGCAGACAGGTAGGCAGCTGCCCAATTATTTTACTTAAAAGATAATTTTTAATCCCTTTTTGCTCTTGTCTATTTGATGAGGCATTGTCATCGTGTCTTTTATTCTTTAGTTTTAAAAACATTTATAACTGCTTAAAGTATTATTTATAATGTCATATTTAGTCATTCTCACAAGTAGTTTCTGTTGAATGCTAGCTTTCCTGTGTGAGGATTACACTTCCCTGTTTCTGTGTATGTCTTATAATGTTTTATAAAAACTTTGACATGTTAAATTATGTATTCTAACACTTCTGGATACTAATCTCATTTTCTCATAGAACATAAATATATGGTCACTAAATGAATATATTGTTAGATACAGCTTCTAATCCATTTCCTTGCCTCAACTATTCATAGTATATGTTGAAGACTCACTGAAGAAAGGGAATAGAGAAATGACCAGATTGAGAAGACTAGGAAGAGGTGTGAAAGTCTCCATTTTAAAGGATAAGCTAATTATTTCTTGCCTCCCCAGCCTGAATATTACTGGAAGTATGGAGTGAAAAGAGGTAGAATGAGAACCAAAGGACATAAGATTTTTGTCATATTCTTTTTTCGAAAGCAATGTATTTTTTTCTTTCTTAAAATCGATTGCACATATACACATTTTACATTGTTGTATGCCCCGAGGTTCTCCCACCACATTGTCACCCGTAAACCATCATCATAATCTCTTGTGCCCATTTTGCCCTGTTTACCCTCCCTGCCACCGCGCCCTTGCTCTTATGCTTCAGCTGAAAACAGTATTTAACTTTGACACTGAACCGTCGAATGAGTCATGTTTCTGGGGAAGGAATGAGTGTAAAACAAAATTCAAAGGATAAGAAACTTAGAAATTTACCATAGTCTTTGAAAATAGTCTGTAAGAGAGACGTTCTCTTGGGTTTTCTGTCTAGATCATCTAGTGCAGGTACCTTGGAGAGCAAGCAAGCCACACTGAAAGAATAAAATTTCTGCTCAAAGAGTAGGAAGAGTTTGAATTTAAATTGGTTGTGTCCCTGTGTTGTTTTGATCTGTCAATGGCCTTTCCATTATTTTTGTAGTAATAGTAACTTTTTTCATTTGGGGGAACCTCCATTTTTATGCTCAAGAGAAGCAGTTTATTACCATGCTTACCCACTTATCCTCACAGATGCAAACCTGTAATCCTGCTTGTTCAATTCCCCCTCCATATTCAGTAAATGTTATTGTATTCATGTGATAAATATTTTTTCTCCTTTAAGTTAACAAAAGCTGATTCTATTGATTCAATACAATTTTTCTTTAAATATCTCTTTAGAATTTTTTATACCTCATGGGAACCTCTAACACATCATAGCATAACTAAATACCACTAATGAAAAGTGAATATCTATTTTAAATCTAAAGATAATGCAAAGGAGAGTAAATCCTAAAATTAACAATTTATTTCAAAGAACTTGATACTAATGATCTTTTAAGTACTAGTTCAGGGAACCATTAAAAAGATAGCTGGATGCTTGATGTATAGATTTAAAATTTGAACAGGATCTGGAAAAAGAGTGGAAAGAGGTTCATCTATTCCTTTAAATTACTTTAAAAGGGAAAGCAAAGAGCTAACTGTAATGCAGAAAGAAGTATGAGAAAATCCTACACACGCACCAAACCATGTGCTGTCCCTGGCTGTTTCCTTTAAATCCTAGCCCACTGGGAATTTCCTGGTCAATCTCTGTCATTCCAGATGCCCAGCTTGGTCTGTTGGAGTGCCTTTGGGGAGAGGGCTGTTGTTGGTACGACCCAGAGGTTGGCATGTTCACCCATGTCCCCCACTGTGGTTTTTATGATTTTTTTTCAGAAACTGTTTGTTCAGAAAATGATGTTTGTTCTCTGATTCACATCACCCACCTTTTCTGTTTAATCTGTATCTCCTGCTTTTGCCCTCTGACTCTTGGTGCTGGGTCCTCTGTGGATACAATGCCAGGGTTTTGCTGTTGCTGTCCCCTTTCTGTCCTGTTCAGAGGAAGGTGCAGGACTATATTTTGCCCTCTGACAGAAAAAACAAATTCTTCAACACTTCTTTCTACAAACCTCCCCTCCATTCAAAACTAACCTGAACCTGGTTCACAAACATATTTTATTAGTTGGCTCAAAAATAGACTCAAAAATAGGTTCCAATTCCATCCTATCAGACTTTCATCTGCTCTTTCAACAGGAGGAGAAGGAGCTTGCTAAGGAGTCTGGTTCTCCATGAAAAAATACTAGAAGTTCCCCCACACTTTCTGATACCCAAATATCCCCACAGGGGACAACAGTCAACTTTGTTCTCTGAGGCTATAGCTAGCTCCCTGATGTACTGTCACAGCAGGAACATGTGCTCCTTTCCATTCTCTTCCTATAAACCCTTATGACAATTAATCCACCTACCCTATTTTTTTACATTTAATATTTTATTTATTTTTTACATATCTATTAATTTTTGGGTGGTACTTGATTTTGTGCCTCCAGTGATCTCTGTAGTTATCCCAGCAATTCCACTCCTAGGAATCTATCCAAAGAAGGTAAAAACACTAATTCAAAAGGTTTCCTGCACTCCTTGGTATATTGCAGCACTATTTACAATTGCCAAGATGTGGAAACAACCTAAGTGCTCCAAAATGAATGAATGGATCAAAAAGATATGGTTTTATATACACAAAGTAATACTACTGAGCAGTCAAAGAGGATAAACTCATGCCATTGCAGTCACAAGGATGGAGCTGGAAGGGATTATGTTAAGGAGAAATAAGTGTGGAGAAAAAAGATAAATATCAGATGGTTTCACTTATATGTGGAATATATAGAACTTCAACAAAGTGGCAGAAAATAAAAGGCTGACCTATCTTTAAGAGGAAAATCTTCCTGAACCTTCAGTGTGGCCACTTCATGGGTCCAACCATCCTTTCCTTTCTTCCATATAAAGGTGGCTTCCTGAAGTCACATAGTCATTGTTTCTCTCAGTCTCAGCAATTCTGGACCATCAAGCTTTCACATGACTATATTTTAGGAGATTTCACACACCAAGAAGAGACATATTCAACCTTTTAAACAGAGCAAATTTCACACACCTCCAATGAAGAGATATGTTCCTGTTGACAAATTCCTTTAACTCTAAAGGTAAATGCACATGCCACACAAAGGCAATTGATTTCACCTTCCTCTGAACATCTAGTGCTTGAGCATTTGGAAACTGTAAACTTCACTATTTTTTTTCTGTTTCTCAGAGACATTGACTGACTTACACATGACAATCTGCACTTCACGTTTATGAACAATAAAAAAAGAAAAAAAAAAAAAAAGGAGGACCAGTAAAAGCACACAAGAGAGAATTGAATGAGGCTTTTAAGAATCAGAGAAATGAGCTCTAATACTTTATTTCATGACTTTCAGGCAAAGATTAAAAGGGGAAAGAACAACAATGGAAGATGGACAAAATATGTAAGTTTTAGAACAATATGTTTGACTATCAAAGACTATCAAAGTTTCAAAGTGATCATATCTTTTTTGATAAAAAGATGATTTTTAAAATCTTGAAAAAGCAGAATCTTTTCTGAAAAAATATTCATTAGATTAATTGCAGATGTATTTCATATAAAACAAACCAAATCTGTGTTGAAAATATTCATAATACTTACAAATGAGGTTCATTTGACATTTATTGAAAGTTTATTACAGACAAAGGTTTATTTCATGTATATCATCTCATTGAATGCCCAAGGAAGTCTTACTAAATTGTAAAACTTAACATTAACATTTCCATTTTATAGTTGAGAACACTGAAGCCTGAGGTCTTAAGTATTTTCCCAAAGACACAGTGAGGGTCAGATGAAATTCTTCTTTTTCAATTATTTTTAAAATAATTTATTCATAAATAAATTTCATATCTTTGTAATCCCTGGGGTTCACCCCCTCCACCCTTCCTGACCATTCCCACTCTGCCCCGCCCCCCAGCCCCAGTTGTGTACTTCTATTTGGTTGTTAGCTAGTTTTGACTTTTCTTCATGGTTTTTTGTTTATCTTTCCCATGTCTCATATAAGTCAAACCATTTGGTGTCTTTTTCTTTCTAACTTGTTTCTGCTAATATGATTTCTTCTAGGTCCATCCATGTTATCATAAATTCATCTAATTTGTCATTTTTAATCGATGAGTAATATTCCATTGTGTATATATACCACATCTTTTTCAATCTCTGTTTTGGGACATTTGGGTTGTTTCCATGTCCTTGCAATTATAAATAGTGCTGCAACTAACATTCAATTACAGGTGTCCCTTTGTAGAAGCATTGAGATCTCCTTTGGCTAGATTCCCAGATGAGTGTTTGCTGGGTCAAATGGTAGTTCCATTTTTGTTAGCTTGAGGGTCCTCCACACTGCTTTGTATATTGGCTGGACCAGTTTATATTCCCACCAGCAGTGTAAGAGTGTTCCTTTCTCTCCATATCCATGCCACTTGGTTTTGATTTGCATCTCTCAGATTGCCAATGATGTTGAGCAATTTTTCATGTGCCTTTTGGCCATTTGTATTTCCTCTTTGGAGAAGAGTCTTTTTAGTTCTCCCCATTTTTTGATTAGGCTTCTTGTTTTGTTTTTGTTTAGTTGTGTAAGTTCCTTGTGGATCTTCATTATTAAACCCTTATCACTCTTGTGGAGGGCAGGCAGTTTTTTTTCCCCAGTCTAATGGGCTTCTTTTAGTTTTTTCTGTTGTCTCTTTCTCTGTACAGAAGCCTTTTAGTTTGATGTAGTCCCATCTGTTCATGTTTTCCTTCATTTTTTTGCCATCTGTAGATGTTTACAGAAAGGGATTTCTGAATTGTACTTCATGAATAGTTTTTCCCAGGTTTTCTTCTATATATGTTATGGTTACCCAGGTTTTCTTCTATATATGTTAAGGTATGACATTTAAGCCTTTTCTACATTTTGAGTTGGTTTTTGTACATGGTGTGAGGATGTTATCTTGGTCCATTTTTTTTGCAGGTATTAGTCCAATTTTCCAGCTCAATTTATTGAAGAGGCTATGTTGTTGCAGTGTAAGTTTTTCCCTTCTTTGTCAAAGATTAGTTGACTATATATATATGTGGTTTTATTTCTGGGCAATCAATTCTATTCCATTGGTCTGATTGTCTGTTGTATCAGTACCATGCTGTTTTAATTATTATGGCTTTGTAGTATAATTTGAAGTCTGGAATAGTTAGCCTTCCATTCTCTCTTTTCTTGGCTAGGAGGCTTTTTGATATTTGAGGTCTTTTGTTATTCCATATGAACTATAATTTTTTTCTATCTCTTTAAAGAATGTCATTGGGATTTTTATAGGGATTATGTTGAATCTGTAGATTGCTTTTGGAAGGATGGTCATTTTGATGATGTTAATTCTTCAAATCTATGGGCAGGGAATGTCTTTCCATTTCCTTATGTCTTCTATCTCTTTTAGCAGTGTTTTAAAGTTTTCTTTGTATAGTTCTTTCACATGCTTTGTTAGGTTTATTCCCAGGTATTTTTAATTGTTTTTGGTGCGATGGTAAGTGGGATGGCTTTTTAAATTTCTTCTTCTTCCTGGCTCTTTGTGTGTAGGAAGGTTAGTGACTTCTGTGTGTTGATTTTGTTACTGAACGGTTTTATTGTTTCAAGAAGTTTTTCTGTAGATTTGTTTGGGGTACTCCACATAAAGAATCATATCATTTGCATTTAATGATAGCTTCCGTTCCTCTTTTCCTATTTGTATCCCTTTTATATCTCTATCTTGCCTTATTGTCCTGGCTATAATTTCCAGTACAATGTTTAATAGTAGGGGAGAGAGTGGGCATCCTTGCCTGGTTCCAGATCTTAATTGGAATGATTTTAGTTTTTCCCCATTTAAGATGATGTTTGCTGTAGGTTTGTCATATATGGCTTTTATTATGTTGAAATATGTTACTTTGATCACCAATTTTTCAAGGGCTTTTATCATAAATGGGTGCTGAACTTTGTCAAATGCTTTCTCTGCATCTATTGATATGATCATGTGGTTTCTGTTTTTCTTCTTGTTGATGTGGTGGGTTATATTAATTGATTTCCAGATGTTGAACCATCCTTGTGCTCCTGAGATAAATCCCACTTGGTCATGGTGAATAATGCTTTTTATGCATTGTTGGATTCAATTTGCTAGGATTTTGTTGAAAACTTTTGTATCCATGTTCATTAGGTAAAAAGGTCTATAGTTTTCTTTCTTGGTGCTTTCCTTATTTGGTTTTGGTATAAGTGTGATGTTTGCTTCATAGAATGTATTTGGGAATTTGCCTTCTTTCTTGATTTTTTGAAAGAATTTTAGTAGAGTAGGTGTCATTTCCTCTTTGAATGTCATGTAGAATTCATTTGTAAAGCCATCTGGTCCTGAGACCTTGTTTTTAGGGAGAGTTTTTATGACTGCTTCAATTTTGGTGCTTGTGATTGTATTATTTAGGTTCTCTATTTCTTCGTTGTTCAATTTTGGGTAGTTGTATTTTTCCAAGAATCTGTCCATCTCATGTTGTATTTGTTTCCATATAGATGCTCACAGCAGTCTCTGATTATTCTGTGGATTTCTTTTGTATTTCTCCTCTTTCATTTGTGATTCTGTTTATTTGAGTGTTCTCTCTTCTTTGTGAACTTTGCAAGGAGTTTATCAATTTTATTTATTTTTTTCAAAGAACCTGCTGTTAGTTTTGTTGATCTTCTGGATAGTCTTTCTGGTTTCCAGGTTATTTATTTCTTCTCTTATTTTTATTATGTCTTGTCTTCTGCTGGGTTTTGGCTTTTCCTGTTATCTTTTTCTTAATTTTTAGTTGGGAGATGAGGTTTTTTTTCTTTGTATAGCTTGTTGGTTTTTGATATGGGTCTGTATTGCTATGAACCTTCCTTTTAGATATGCGTTTGCTGAGTCCCCAACATTTTGGGATGTTGTGTCTTTGTCATTTGTTTCAAAGTATGTTTTAATTTCTTCGATTACCCATTCTTCATTTAGCAGCATATTTTTCAGTCTCCATGTATTGGACACTTTTCTTGCTTTCTCTTCCTTGTTAATTTCTAGTTTGATGCCTTTATTATCTGAGAAAAAAGTTGGTTTAATTTTAATTTTTGCATATTTATTCAAGTTTGTCTTGTGTCCTAATGTGTGGTCAATTTTAGGGAAGGATCCATGTGCATTTGTGAAGGTGTATTCATTCCCTTGGGGACACAGTGTCCTGTAGATATCTATGAGGTTCATTTGGTCTAGGTCTTTTTAAATTTTTATTTATTTTATTTAATTTTAAACTATACAATTTAGTTCAGGCTTAGAACATACAAATAATTAGGATACATCAAGATATCAGTATGCAAATCAGGATACAACAAGATATCAATATGACAGCAAGTTTTAAAACTTTAAGACAACTTGAAAGTTGTATACAATAATAGAAATAATAAATGACAATGGTCTCCAATATCTTAGTTAGGAGATTTTTTTTTTACAAGTTACATAGATAGGTATACATATTACAATACCATAATTACAAAATTATAACCATGCAAAATAATATATTATTTACTGATGTGTGATTTAAAAGTTTCAAATACCACTGGCATGGCAAACATCAGATCCAGTGTACTAATTATTATTTCTGGGAATGTATAATGGGGAATATGATAGAAGAGATATCCACAGAGTGTCAACTATTTCTGTGATGGTTGTTCTTCTTTTTTTTAAATTTAATTTAAATTTTTAAAATTTGCATATATATGTGCATTTATATTTATATTACATTATTGCATTATTGTGTACCCCGGGGCTTTCCCACTTCACTAACACCTGTTAACCATCCTGATCTTTTGTGCTCTTCACCTCCCCCTCCTCCTTCCCCCTCCTCTCTTATCCATTGTTCAGTCCCATTGGTTGTTTTTATTTTTTCTTATTTGTTTGTTTGTTTTTTCCTATATCCATCATCCTGTATTTCTTTTTCTTTCTGACTTATTTCTGCTAATATGAGTCTTTCTAGTTCCATCCATGTTGCTGCGAATGACATGTGTTTGTCCTCCTTGATTGATGTGTAGTATTCCATCGTGTATATGTACCACATTTTTAAAAGCCAATCATGTGTTTTGGGGCATTTGGTTTGTTTCCAAATCTTGACAATTGTAAACAGAGCTACAATGAACATGCACGTGCAGGTGTCCTTTTGAATTAATGTTTTCATGTCCTCTGAGTAGATTCCCAATAGTGGGGTTGCTGGGTCAAAGTTCAGCATCCTTTCATGATGAAAACCTTGGAAAAAATTGGTATGAAAGAAACATACTTTAACATAATAAAAGCTATATACAACAGACCCACAACAAATATCATCCTCAATGGGGAAAAACTGAAACCATTTCAATTAAGGTCGGGAACCAGGCAAGGATGCCTACTCTCTCCACTCCTTTTCAACATAGTTCTGGAAGTCCTAGCTAGGGCAATAAGGCAAGAGAAAGACATAAAAGGAATCCAAATAGGGAAGGAAGAAATAAAGTTATCATTATACGTGGATGATATGATACTCTATGTAGAGAACCCAGAAAAATCAACAGAAAAGGTGATTAAAGTAATAAACCAATTCATTAAGGAGCTGGATACAAAATCAAGACATAAAAGTCAACAGCTTTCATATATGTAAAGAAAAAATCAGAAAAAGAAGAAGAAAAAACACCCCATTTACCATTTGGTGCATTTACCATTGCACCAAAGAAAATCAAATAGTTGGGAATAAAGCTAACAAAAGATGTAAAAGACTTATACAAAGAAAACTATAAAACATTCGTAAAAGTAATAAAAGATGATGTTAAAAAATGGAAAGACATTCCCTGTTCATGGATTGGAAAAATCAACATTATCAAAATGGCCATACTACCAAAGGCAATCTACAGATTCAATGTAATTCCTATAAAGATCCCAATGACATATTTTAAAGAGATAGAACAAAAATTACTGAAATTCATATGGAACAAAAAAAGACCCTGAATAGCCAAAACCCTTTTGATAAGCAGAAGAGAGAATGGAAATATTACTATTCCAGACTTCAAACTATACTACAAAGCCATGATACTTAAAACAGCATGGTATGGTACAAAAACAGACAAACAGACCAATGGCTCAGAATCGAATACCCAGAAATAAAATCACACATATATTGTCAACTAATCTTTGACAAAGAGGCAAAAAACATACTCTGGAACAAGGATAACCTCTTCAGTAAATGGTGCTGGGAAAACTGGAATTAACTTGAAATGCATAAAGGACCTGGAAGTGGACCTGCAACCATAAAATACATAGGAGAAAACCTGGGCAAAACCCTTCCTGAATTTTACCTCAGAAATCCATTTGGGGAAACAACTATGGCTGGCAAAAAATTTAGGAAAACATAAACAGCTGGGACTATATAAAACTAAAAAGTTTCTGTTCAGCAAAAGAGATAATAAAATAAAAAGAAACCCAACTGACTGGGAGAAAATTTTTGCCCTCCAGACAAGTGACAAGGGTCTGATAACAAAGATCCACAAAGAGCTCCTACAGTTCAACAAAGCAAAGCCAAAAAACCAGTCAAAAAATGGGGAGAAAAACTAAAAAGACATTTCACCAAAGAGGAGATACAAATGGCTAATAGGCATATGAAAAAATGCTCCACATCACTAATAATCAGGGAAATGCAAATTAAAACCACACTGAGATACCATCTTAAACCAGTAAAAATGGTCCATATAAATAAAATGGACAACAACAAATGTTGGCACGGATGTGTAGAAAAAGGAACTCTCTTACACTGCTGGTGGGAGTGCAAACTGGTCCAACCACTATGGAAGACTGTGTGGATGACCCTCAAACAAGTGAAAGTGGACTTAACATTGGTCTAGGTCTTCTTTTAAAGGTTTTGTGTCCTTTTTTAGTTTCTGTTTTGTTGATCTGCCCTTTGGTGAGAGTGGGGTGTTAAAGTCTCCTACTATATATATGTTTTCATCTATATTTGTTTTCAGTTCTGCTAGTAGCTGTCTTATGAATCTTAGTTTTCCCTCGTTTGGTGAATATATGTTAATTGTTATGTCTTTTTGGTGGGTTGTACCCTGAACCATTAAGTAGTGACCGTCTTTTTCTTTTTTCACTTTTTAAATTTTGAAATCTGCTTTGTCTGCTATGAGAATGGCTACCCCTGCCTTTTTTGGGGGGATGTTTGCTTGTAGGATTGTATTCCCTCCTTTTACCTTCAATGTATGCTTATCTTTAGAGATTAGATGTGTTTCCTGGAGGTAGCAGAAAGTGGGTTCTGCCTTTTGATCCAGTCTGCACACGGCGCATCACTGTGCCACTTCGGGACCCCAATCAGAGACCCAACAGCCAGGCATGTCCCTCCCACATGCCTTCCAGCAACTCCCTTTGAACCCCCCCACCCCTCCAGGTGAGGCAGACTCTGCCCACAGGCATCGTGCATCATTGTGCCACTTCAGCACTGATAAAGATTCTAAGCAAGTATTCAGCAGTTCACAGAGACACTCGAGAACATTTACAGGCCAAAAAAAAGAGGGGGGCAAATATAAATAACAAACAAATCAAATCTTGGAAAACACTAACAGCACAAAAAAATTCAATATTGAATGTTATCAAAATATTTCAAATACAAGAATAGAAAGCACAGACACTAACCACCATAGCAACTCAGGCACAAACCTGAACAAGTCACAAGTTGCCTACAGGTAGTAGCTTCGAACTTGGGTTTTCATATCAGAGGATTCCATATGTATAAGGTCTCCTGCAAACACTGAGATTTAACAGCCCAGGGCCTCATAGAGAGCTAGACTGCAGAGAGGATCTGTAGAATATTAGGACTGACCTCAAAGCCCAGAAACACAGGTGCTGCTGTGTGACTCCAGCTCAGACAAGGAAAGGACTAATCCCCCAAACAACTCACTGAAACAAGAAATAATTCAGACACAAAAACAGAATTAACCACAATCTCATACACAGCAACATGCCAACCAATACCAGAGCAGCAGTTACTCAATATGTAGAATACACCTGAAGAGAAAACACAGGAAGGAACTAAAATACAAATACTCAAGCAAGCCCAAAGGGAAACAATTCTTCACCAAAGGACAAACAATCTCCTGAAACCAACAAGGAGGACATCGAAGAAATGCACAATGTGTCAGATAAAGAATTCAGACACATGATAAAAGCACTCAATGAGATAAGAGGAGAGGTAGAAAAATATAAAAAAGTGCAGCAAAATGAACATTACCATTGTCATACAGAAGAATGAGATCAAAACACTAAATAAGAAGCTGAAGGAGATAGTTTGTGAGGAACAATAGAAGAGCTAAAAAATGCAGGGAAAAGCCGTGAAAGAAATTGAAGAATTTGAAGAAATTGAAGAATTGAAAGAAATTGAAGAATTGAAAGAAATTGAAGAAATTGAAGAATGAATCAGCACACTAGAGGATGCAGAAATAGAGAGAATGAAGAGAGAAAAAGAGAGAGAAAAACAAAGTAAGAAGACAGAAGAAAAAGTCAGAGATCTATCAGATACTGAAAAAAAGGAAATATAGGAATAATCGGAATCCCAGAAGGAGAAGAGAAAGACATAAGAAAGAAAGACTTTTTTGTTTAAAATTGTTTTAAAAAATTTATTTATATATAAATTTTACATCTATGTAATCCCAGGGATTCACCCCCCCATCCCCTTCTTTTTCCCCTTCCCGAAGCTGTGTGCTTGTGCTTCAGTTTGGTGGTTATCTTGTTTTGACTTTTCCTCATGGCTTTTGTTTATTTTTCCCTTATATCCCATATATTAGTGAAACAATATTTTGGTTTTTGTCTATGAAAGACTTTTTAAAGCAATAATGGAAGAGAATTTCCCAAACCTGAAGAACGAAATGAAAATAGATGTATAGGAAGCAAAAAAGACACCAAACTACTTTAACAAAAGAAAAACTACAGCTAGGTACATTATTGTAAAACTTCCAAGAACTCAAGATAAAGAAAAAAAATAATGAGAATGACTAGAGAGTAAAAACAGATAACCTACAAAGGAAAACCCATTAGGCTGACCTCAGATTTCTCTGAAGAGACACTCCAAGCAAGGAGAGAATGGAGCCACATCTTCAAAAAATCTCCAAGACAAAAAGAGCCAACCAAGAATACTCTACCCTGCAAAGTTGTCCTTCTTCTATGAAGGAAAAATCAGAATCTTCTCAGACAAACAGTTTCCAGAAATTTGCTACCACCAAATCCACACTCCAAGAAATCTTGCAAGAAGTCTCAAGTCCAAAGCCCTCAGAAGAATAAATAGAACGAACATAATAAAAAACCAAGGGAACCTCAAATGTCTACCTGAAATTCTTCTTATTGTACTTCCTTTCCACCTATAACTTTACTGAGGTAGAGCTGACAAATAAAATACGATCTTTAAAGCATACAGTATGATGATATACCATACATGGATATAGTGAAAGGTTCCCCACCCAGGTCCTCTCATATTTATAGTCTTTCCTTTTTATATGAGAATGTTTATGTTCTACTGTCAGTAAATTTCAATAATGCAGCATCAGCAAATAGTCACCTTGTAATATAGTAGATCCATAGACCTTGTTCATTTTATAGCTGAATTTGTATCTTTTTATCTACTTTTCTCTATTTCTTCCCAATCCTCACACCTTGACAAGAGCTTTTTGACTTTCCATTTCTGTAAGTTAGACTTTTAAAAAAAGACTCTACATATAACTAATGCCACCTTCCTAACGTTTTGAATTGTTGCAAAACCAGTACAATTACAAAGACCCAACAGAAGCCAAAGGATGTGACTGATGAAAAATGAGCAAAAGCCTTTCTCTAGTGAGGAGGAGTGTTTGCAGGCAGGCAATTATGCTGTTGCCTAGGGGAAAACAGAAACTTTCTCCGAGGATGGTGCCCAGCACTCACTTGCCAAAACTGCGAGTTTTCAAAGGGGCACCAGAGGCAGCCTTAAGCACATGAGGAAAAGCATGGGAAATGGCGCGTGCCCACCACTCCACTGAAGGTGGCATTTGTGCCTATCAGGAATGTGACAAGACAACAAGAAGCACATGAATTGACTTCATATATTGTAATGAATTTTTCCTGTGACTGTAAAAGGTACAAATTTTGTCATAGTGAAAAATAAAAACAAAGGAATTTACAAAATCTTGTATAACTCATATTTTGATGGCAAGAATGCTCTGCTCACTCCACCATCTGAGATGTCAGGCCAGTGCTCCGTCAGCATAGTGAGATTGGCAGGCAGAGGCATTACTCCTCTGCCAGTTTCTGCACCTCCTGGGGAGGCCTCCCTTGACCCATTCCCGACCACAGTAAGTGATTGTGTGTGCACCCTTGCCCTGAACTGAGCATTTTATTCATGCTCTGCTTAGTTCCTTCTCTACTGTCTGTGGGAGTAGATGCCTTAATTTCAAACTGAAAGGTAATGTTTCCAAAGCAATTGTCTTGCAGAGCACAGGCAGCATATTCTCTCAGGTCGGCAGGAAGATAACTAAGGCACATGCTCTCTCAGAAAGCAGCTATAGCGGAGCCCAAGTGGTTGTTGGCAGTGGTTCTCTGTCAGAAAGGTCTACTGGCTCAGGAGTGAAGCCTTGGTGGTTAGAGTGCCAGGTCTGGTGCTCAAGGTTTATGTGTGGTTGTAAATGAGAGGTTTGTATGAAATGAGTCTCCCATAGTGTTTAATGAGGAGATAGTTAGTTAAGATAAAGTGTGTGAAAGTGTCAGGAATACAAAAACCTGACAGTACTGATGAAAAGAAGGCAGGCTACAAAAAAAAAAAAAACACAAAACAAAAAAACAAAACAAAAAAAAAAAACAAAGGAAGGAGAACTAGGAGCTGACGATACGTTCAGCTGCTGGGTTTTGAAAGACCTTACTGAGGGGCCTGACTGCAAGAGATTTCAGTGTGGACTCCTTTTCTTTACTCAGTCAGGTGGGCTTGATGGCTGTGGATGTCATCGATTGCTCCAATGCACTTTTGAATTTCCAAGTGGAAAATAGGGTGAAAATAGATTCCTTGGCAATGTCCACCTGATGATGACAGAGGGATAGGGTACAGCCTTTCCAGGAGGGTGAGGTTCCTCCAGGCTCCTGGAATATTGCAGCATGCACTGGTGCGATTATCACAACTGCAAACGTAGGAAAATGAGGTCACTATTGAGATAGTTACAGTGGAATTTTGAACATCTGGGGATATCATGTCAATAGCTGCTCCTGGCTCAACTGCCACATATCCTTCTTTGGGAAGATCCAGAGGAAGAGAATTTAATGTTAGAGGAAGAGACTTGTTCAGTTAAAAACTCCCTTGAGAGGGGCAGTGATGGGTGAAACCTGGGGAATACAAAGATGTGAAATATATATAAATTATTAAAGATAAAAAGTAAAAAAATGAAATAAAAATAAATAAAAACTCCCTTGATATCAGACCATGGACAGAGTTGTAGGGAAGTAAGACTTTTTGTTTTGTTCTCTAAAACACTGCTCTGGAGAGTTAAATGTGCTTTGAGGATGTTTAATTTTCTTTTAAGATACTAATAAGATTTTTAAATATCGGGATTTAACTTTGAATGAACAAGAGAGCATCAGAAGAGGCAGTATTGATTCTAGAATCTCTTCATTGAAGAGGCTTTGGGGAATGATCTGACACTAAGCATGGATTGGGGTAGGAGTTTTTTTTTAATATGGTAGATACAATGTTTTAGTACATGTTTTATGAGGATGATTTGGGATCATACTATTTCTGGTTATGTGAGAAGTCACCCAATCTCCATTAGCACTTTCATGCTGTGGTCTTAAGAGGAGATGAGTTGGAGAAGCCAGAACAACAGCTTGCTTGGTGCAATGCACAGTACGTCTCCCCAAGGGGACCTGCTTCTGAGTAATTGCTCTAAGTGTCTCACCTTAAGCAAAACAGACTTTTTTCTCTTTAACTATTAAGTTAACTAAGTGAAGTGTGGGAAGCAGTCTAGATCAGCATTGCTGAATAGAAATATAAAGTGAGACATATATGAAATTTGAAATTTTCTATTAGACACAACTTAAAAAGTTAAGTAAAGCAAGCAGATGATGGTATTCTACTTAAATCCCGATATCCAAACTATTACCATTTCTATTTCTATAGGTGATCTAGGGAGTCACTGTGAAAATTACTTCATGGGGGGGTTTTATGTCCCTTTTTATATTAACTCTTCAAAGTCTGGCATATTGTTTATACTTTCAGCACATTTCACTTGGACCAGCACATTTTAAGTGCTCAGTGGGCATTCACAGTGGCTGCAGTATCATACAGTGAAAGCCCCATCCAGCTCTAGAATTTTATGATTCTATGACAGACCATCACTGGACCACTTTGCCTCTTTCTTAGTTATTCTCCTTCTTTAAGGTCCTCAACCTTCAAGGACCCCTGTGTTTACCTGAGCACAGGAAGAAATACTTTGTGACCAGAACCCCCTGTCCCAGAGAAGTTATAGACCTCCCAGGAATAAAGCAATTAACTCCCCTACTTACCTTGGAAAATTGCTTTGAGATTCTGTGTGAAAGAAGATGATACATACCAATGCAAAATAATTAGTCCATGAGCATTTCTTCTTCCACATTCATGACGTAAGTGCAGCTCATGATGCATGTTTCTGCCCGAAGCCTCTGGAAGCCTAATTAACTCTCTCCTGTAAAGCACTACAAGATGCTCCAGATAAAAGATGGCCAGTGAGAGACAAACATCATCCTGAGCAACATTTGATCGTGCCCCTCCTCAGGCTGCACCATTACCAGCACAGCTTACGTCACTCTGCAGTTAGCAGCTCCTGTGCCTGAGGAAAGAAGTAATGGGAGTGTTGAGGCCTCACCAGGTGACCCACTAAAAAAAAGAAACACCCCCAGACTTTTTTGCTCCAAGGGCCTTGCTTGGTCATAGATTCTAAGAAGCCAGATCTCATTTCCCCCAAATTGCACAGTTACTGCCTAATTGAGCTCTCTTTGCCTAAGCTGAAGTCATTGAGGGTAACAGAAGAGTCAGAAACAGCATTGGCTTTCATTTGCTCTGAATGCAGCTAGCTTGCTTTTCTTTTTTCCTTTCTTAAGGTGACTTGGTCTTTAGGACAAATGTGAAGAAAGCGGGCTTGTTGTTATCACACTCCTGCTTTCCCCTTCCAAGGGTCATTGTTCTTTCTAAGAACCCAACTCTCTTGCAGACCCTCAAGCCTGCCTTTTTTTTCTCTCCCCCCCTCTTGTCCTGCCATTCCCAAACCAGGTCTGGGACACTCCTTTCTCCTTTATCACTTTTAAAGTTGCGCTAACAGTTGCTACCTGTCATAAATTCTGCCCCGTCCATTCCCTCACTCTCTCATGGGCTATTCATGCATCTCCCCACCCCGAGCTCAGTTTCTCTGCTCAGCCAGTGTGCCTGATAGACAGTGAATTGGATTTTAGAGGTGACATGCACCCCTTTAGATGAGGCTTTTTTTTCTGCATAGCCTTGATATGGGAGTACCCTGACTTCTATCCTCCTCATTCTTCCCAGAAGCTTCTCCTGGCACCAGATGCTCTCTGGAGAACTGTTGCACTTGGCAGTGAACTTTTTTAACTGTGTGCCTCTGGGACTGTCAGGTTGAAGTTGAGTCTTATGACAGTTGGTCCTGCTTTTCCTGAGAAGTCTCATCTACTTCAGCGACCTAAAATCTTTATCTTTAAGGCCCCCTTTGCTCTTGAACCCTATACTTAGATTTATTTGTTAAAAATTGAGGTAATACGGGAAAGTGAGCCCTGCGTGCCAACTTCATTGGCTTAGGCTGCTAGCACAAATTACCACAGACAGTGTGGTTCATGCAGCAGAACCTGATATCTTGGAATTATGGGGACACCTTGGCATGGTGCTCACGGAATCCTGTTTCTGCTTTACAGATTGTCATCTTTTTGCTGTGTTCTTGCACATAGAGAAAGAGAGCAAGAGAAATGCAAATCAAAACCACAAGGAGATACCACCTTACACCAATAAGAATGGCCCACATCAGGCCGGGCATGGTGGCTTGTGCCTGTAAGCTTCAGCCTATGAAGCGGCCGGGGCTAGGGATCGCGGTTCGAGTCCCGCCTG
>PVHY01025787.1:0-17996 GCA_004024945.1 Uropsilus gracilis
TCTCCAAGCTCCAAACTCCCCATTTCAGGTCTTCAACATGGCCTGGGCAGAGACCCTTGCCAAGGCACCCCACCCCTGATAGCAGCCCTGACTCCCATTGTTTTCCTTGTGTCAGGCACCCCAACTTTCAAGCCCCCTTTTAGATTTGTTTCCCCTGCTAGACTAAGTCTGGTGAGAAGCAGGGGTTGTGGGGTGCCATGGGATCTGGGCTGTGAGTGTGGTGGCTGGGTGAGCTGGGCATCTGTCTGTCCTCACATCTGACTCTGCAGGTTCTCTCCCAGAGGGTCTGACCTTTGGACTGAATTGGGGCCGCTGCTGTATTATCTCTGTGGCCCTGCCTATCAGCAAAGCTACCTGTGGTGAGTTGAATCCTGGCCTGTTGCTTGCCAGCATCGTGAGCTCCAGGCCCCTCATTGAAGGGATGCCACCTTGGACGAGTGACTTCAGTTTAGGACTTTCAGACACTATGGACAATACCTAGAGTGAGATAGCTGGTCAGCTCCGGCCTTAGGGAAGTCCTTGTTTCCCTTGTTTGTTAATGAAACCCCATTATTATTGTCCCCTGTGTGTCCTTGTTAGGGGGGTGACAAGGATGAATTGGGGGGTCTGTGGCCCCATCTTTGTAATAAGATGTAGGTGAACTAGAGGGACACAACTGTGAGCAGAGACACGGTGAAGTGCATGGAGCAAGGAGAGAAGCCTCGAGAGAAGAGAGTGCAGGCACAAGAAGAACGTGGGATGAAAGAGCCTGCATGAGAGTACATGCAGGGAGAATGAGACATTCTTACCACAGATAGAGCAAGAGGAGGAGGAAGGAGCAGGCACCATGGAGCACTTGGCCCTGGCCACAGCTGGGCAGAGGAGAGAAGCCGCAGGCTTTTGGCTATGGGGTGGTGACCTGCGCCAGCTGAGAGCCCGGAGAACCTGGAAAATCTGACTTGTATTTACTGGAAAAGCTTGGAAATCTGGAAGAAGCTAGAGATTTGGTCCTCTGAGGAGAGGATAGCTTGGAACCTGGAAAATTTGTATTTTGGGTGAGAAGAGACTGTTCTGCTTAGAAGCACATGCAAATAGAAATGCATGCAAATTTTGGACTTGGGTCTTGGAAACTGGGAAGAGAAATCCAGGGACCTGGGCAGCCCTAGGGACTCTTGTTATAATCTTGTTAATAAATCCTGTTTCTGTTAACCTGGTCTGGCACTGTTTGTGCACAGACAGACCTGGTAGTGGCAGGTTTAAAGACCGGCTTTTCTTTTGTGAGGTAGTTTAATTTGCCTGCCTCTCACCTGCTAACAGCCTTGCAATTGTGCACTTGCATGAAGAACCCACACACCGTGACCTGTCCTCTACTGAGCACTGCCTTTTGGAGCTGCACCCCCATGCTCTCATAGCTGTCTCAGTCCCACACTCTGGGCAGCGTTGAATGTCGTTGGGTTCTGGGTTCCGGTCATTCTCACAGCTAAGCAGCGTCTTGCTATTCTTCGTTCATCTCCCTGACAATAGATGACCTGGAACTCTTGCCTTGGATCCGTTTGCCATCTGTCTGCTTTACTTTTCAAGACTGTTCATAGTTTAGCTCCTGCTTATTGATGCTGGCTCCAGGGCTGCCAGGGATGCTGGGTTTGGCACATGTGCCACTCTTGTTCTTGGGGTTTCCTCTGTGTGTGCAGTGTGTGAGGATCCCGACTTTACATCATTCCTTCTTGGAGAACTGGTCTGTGTCAGCAGAAGGTGTGGCATGTTGTAACAGAACCACCAGCCACGGACCTGTTATCCAGCTAAGAACCCGGTATCTAGGAAACCACAGCGGCTTCTGGTACCCTGTACCCAACCCCCCATTCTCTGAATATGAACTAATCATGCCCTCCTTTGTGGCATTTACCATGTTGTATGTATGTAGGGCAAATGTTTTGGTCAGTTTTTTTCCTCCATTGTCCTGTGTAACCAGCACCCAGGGTGTTTTGTCTTCCCATGATTGTGCAATATAGTGGTTGTGTGCACATGTGAGTGTGCACACCTGGGCCTGGGAGAGAGGGCATCAAGGAGCGCTGAGAGCACACAAGAGCTGCACACCATATGAATGTAAGTATGAGAGAGAGTAGGAGAGAATGCCAGAGTGCCCAGACAAAGAGTGTGGAGATTCCTGGGGGACTGTGGGGCTTGCTCATCCCCTGGCCAATCCCCCTGCCCCTACCCCAATGCCCTCCCTGGTGTGTTTGCTAACTGCTAGAACCAATAACAAACCCATATAGATTGGTGAGCCTGATACTTGATGTTTCCTTACACTGGGGTATTGAGTACTGAATTCCCCCCACTTCCCCCACCTGTAAGGCAGCCTCAGGAGGAGCTGTCCTCTTCCAAGTTGGGCTTCAGTGCCATCTTTTGTGCTGTCCAGGGTTGTGGGCAAGCTGCTTGATGCAGCAACAGTGTAGCGAACACCTCTCCTACCTTTTGTGAGGACACTTTTTCTTCAGAAACAGGTCAGCTTCTCAGTCAGTGGGGTCACTCTCTCCAATCTGCTCTCCTCACATCCTAGGTCCTTGTTCAGTCACCCCTCTTCCCTGGATTTCAACATCTGCTCCAAAGCATATTTGCTACTCCCAATTTCTTTCATCTTTACTAACACAACTAATATGAAACACACTTACGGTCCAAAACAGAAACATAAGCCTGCTAATCACTCCAGGGATGGGGGATTGCAGGGCTGGGCAGAGAACCCACACACCCCCTGCTAATGCTGCTGCCACCTCCCCGTGGGCTCCAAGGACTTCATTCCTCATTAGCTGTGGCGACTGCCTCCGGAGAGGTCCTCAGGTCTGTTTCCTGTCCAGCCTCCTGACACTAGGCTTGACAGGCCACTCTATACCCCTCCTCTCTGGCACTGCACGTGCAGACCCCACCCCATCTCACACCACTTCCTTTTTGGAACTGTAGCTGCTCCATGTCAGCTGAAATTATTCCCTCGTTCTCCGTTCTTCTTGGCTTGGATGAAATCCTGTCCTTTCACCCCCTAAGCATTTCTCTAGAGTGCTGACACCCCTGGGCCTTTGCACATGCTCCTACCCTGGCTGAAGATGCCCTCTCACTGCTGCCTGGGTGCAGAGCCTCACCTGATTGCAGCTCCACAAGTTACCCTTGGATAGCCTTTGAGGGCAGAGCCCTGGCTGAGGTTTGTTCTTTAGGGAATCCACAGCATGATATGCTGTGTGTCCTCTATGAGTATGTTAGATGAATGGAATGTGACAGACGGAACACATTAGCACTGTATTAGGCTAAAAAGGTTTATTAACTGTCAGCAAATGAAGTCCATGAACTAGGAGTCTGGAAACTCGGGGTGAGGCAATGACGGAAAAGAAGCACCATCAGGGCTATGAGCTCTGACTGCAATACCTGGGAAGGGAGAGGACATAGGGCTGGGAGCTGTGTTGTTGAAAGTATGAACTCAGGCAAATTCCAGCCTG
This sequence comes from Uropsilus gracilis, assembly GCA_004024945.1. Taxonomy (NCBI): domain Eukaryota; kingdom Metazoa; phylum Chordata; class Mammalia; order Eulipotyphla; family Talpidae; genus Uropsilus; species Uropsilus gracilis. The sequence goes on from PVHY01025787.1 coordinate 3,462, forward strand.
GTCTGCCTGGCAGGAGACAGCAGAGTGGGAAGGCGGCTCCACTCTGCTTCCTGACAGGTCACCAGCAGCTGCTGAGCAACACAGGTCTAGGAAAAAGCTCATTTTTGAGTTCATGTCGAGACAGGGACATAGCTGTGGTCAGACGTGTTCCCAGGATCTTAGCAAAGACATGGGAGGAGAGGGGAGAAGAAACCAAGGACAAAAACCCAAATTTAACATGTAGTATCAAGTTATGGCACAAGGCGTGAAGATAGGCTTCTAGTGAACCCCACATGCACTCCGCTCCGTGGCGACCCAGAGGGCTCTCTCCTGTTGAAAGGCAGCTTTACTTCTAACTGTAAGAGTAACTCTAAGTTGTATCCTAAAGGGTCCTTGGGTTATCCTAAGACAAGAGGTACATAAAGCTGAATAGATAAAAACTGTTTCTAAACCTTCAAAACATCAGGGAGGCAGTGATATGCTTGAAGACCAGCACCTGTCCAGTTAGGGTTTGAGCAGGTGGTTGGGGCCGCCTTGCTAAGAGGGGGTCCGCAAGCAGTACTCCCCCACCACCTGGGGCACGAAGCCCCAGGGAGCTCCCCTAGTCACTTATACTGTCCGACACTAGATCATGAAGGGAGTTACACAAGCAGTTAAGCAGTGAACTAAAGCAGGGGGAGGGACTACAAAGGTGAGGCAGACTGCCCCAAGCTCCCTCGCTGGAGTGCCTCACAAGGTACTGGCAGATGGGCATGGATGAGGTCCCCAGTTCTGGGCAAGAAAGTCGAGCTGCTCCAACCACAACAGAGCCTACCTTGAGTACCCTTCTACGTAATTCTAAAGGGTGATGTGCCCGATAGCCTGTAGCGCTCAAATATCCCCAAATGTTTGTCTCAAACCAGACCCCAAAGTATACAAATGGAGGCTGCTGGTGATTTAATTTCGATTTTACTTTCTACACTTTATTCAACTACATTGTTTTAAAAGCATAAAATACTGAATTCTGTCCTCTTAATTTATAGGTATAAGTTTTTAGTAAAAAAGCTGTTTGCCAAAGATGTTAAGTAAAGCAGAAATACCACCTGTGATGGCATCATCTGTCACATAAAATATCCTCTATTTCATGATTTTTCATTCCACAACAAAAGCACAACATTCCCTTTGTCTACGTGGGACAACCACCCAGTTACAGTCCCTTTGGGACTGAGAGTGCAACGGAGGCTGAGTCAGAGCCTCACAAACCCGGCAAGCTGGCCGGTCTGTCGCCATCTTAGGATCGATTATCTTCAACGACAATAGTTCTTCCAGGATAGGAGTCAACTTCTACAAATATGTAGCGGAATTCATACTCGCCACTCTCTGGGTTCTGGGGGGAAAAGAATGCAGTTTGAGGTGAGTCCTTCACAGAGCTGTGTGATCACTGCCCCACAGCTCTCCGTGGCCGTAAGTCCCCCGGCCCACACACCTCCTTCACTTCCAGGTGCACTGTTCCTTGCTTCCCTGGCTCTGATCCCTGGATGTAGAACTTCACACGCATGTGTTTCAGTCCATCTTTGAAGTATTCAATAAAACTGGGGGGAAGGTTTGAGGACATCAGGCTGAACTCTCAGCTCCCAGGCTGAATACCACCCCTCAGGCCTTCCCGGCAGAGGAACTGGTACCTGACATGCTGCCTGCGCCCACGTCGGGTTGTCTCCCCAAAGCCTCTGACTGGTTCGCCGAAGATGCTGATGACCTGCAGGGTGTGGGCAAGGTTTTGTTCAATGTGGCTGTTTCTTAGCCTTCCAAGGTTAACCGTTTCTGACAAACCAGGTGGTTTATTTTAGGGAAAAAAAAAAATCTGTATGCCTGGGACCCTTTCAAAATGATAAAGATGAGAAACCTGGAAAAAGTCATACAAAAATCATCCCATGATAACAAACAGCGCACAAAGAGACCAGCAGGTGTGTGCCCATAGCACTGGCAGCCTGAGACCAGCACAGGCTGGAGTGATGCAGACAACCCGTACCATACAACTCTGTCCAATGTGTGAGTGTGGGGGTCCTTCTGTGGTGTTAATCCGTGGGGTCTAACATGAAACGCTACAAGACCAACACAACTGTCTAGGTCATATGATATTGTCAAAGACAGACAGAAGTGACCTGTACAGATCTCCAGCCAAACCAGGTCCAGAGTTTGCATCAGCTGAGTCCCTCAGAAGACTCCCTGGGAAGCAAAACGTTTTAATTGGGTTTTAGATTGCAAATGGTTTGGAACCATTAAAAATAAAGAAATCTGTCATTAGGTGAAAACAAATATTGCCTCAATCCTATAAACTTATTTTTCTCTTTGGTGAGCATCTTTAGTATCCCATTTCTCAAGAATAAGTGAAAAGAAATCCCACATAAGATAAGAATTATTTAAGAGTTATGTGGCTGACATAAGTTGTTCAGTTCAGCTCATTGACTAGAAAAACACATGGGCATTGGAGCAACATGCTCTTCTTTTTCTTTTCTTTTTATTGAGACTAGGTCTTGCTATTTTTGCCTGGGGAACCGCAGGCTCTTGTTGCCTGGGGGTACCATGGACTCAAGCAATCCCCAGCCTCAGCTTCCCAGGTAGCCGGGATTACAGGCACGCACCACCACGTCCAGCTGTTTTTTGGGACTAGGTCTCGCTGTGTTGCCCTGAGCGGGACTCAAACCACGATCCCTAGCCCCAGTCGCTTCATAGACTGAAGCTTACAGGCACGAGCCACTGCTCAGATGCTCTTCTATTTCTCACAATAGCTGGTGCCTGGCCGAAACGGGCCCTCACAGAGGCTGACAAGATGGTTTACAGTCAACTGTTTGGAGGCAGCAAACTGTTAGGATTTAGTAACATTCCACCTTTTATTTATTCTGTGCATTTTTGTTTTCTTCAAAATGCTGAAATGGATAAAAGGCTGTCTGTAAACCACAGAGCAACCTTCTGGTTGTTCAGAGACATTTAATCATGATACCACTTGAGTTCACTCTCATCTGCATAGCCTTTTCTGCCAGATGTAGTCTGGACTCCCAACTATAAAGGTCCCCTATTTTATCTCCAATGTACTCAGGAAGCTCCCCGTCCAGGCCTCCTTCCACATGTTCTCAGAGTAGATAGAGTCAAATTAAGAGAACCAGCAGATTTGAAAGGGAAGAGACCAGAGAGCATCAGCCTCAGGTGTCTCCCCTGACGTGACTAGAGAGGCTGACAGAGCACCTGGACGGTGTCCCAGGAGCCAGCCTGGCATTTGTGCTGCACATACCTCGTGTCCTCTGCACTACAGGGCAGGTATTTGCACTGGCATCACCCCTGGGTGTGGGGAAAATATATGACGCTGCCTGCAGTTTTCTTTCAAGGTGCAAGAACTGAGACTTCAGTGACTAATGTATTTCAAAGTTGAGGCTTCCTATTCAGAAAGGAAAACATCTGGGATTTCACAGGCTGCACCTACTTCTTTTCCTGCTTGGAAATCACTGTCTAACGGCCTGCCTGGTGGACTTGGTCCTTAGGAGAACCAAGGCTGGTCTCCCTGCCTACCCTGCCCTGGACCAGCTTCCAGTGCCTATGCTAACAGCAGAAAGTCTGGAGTTAGAGAGACTGTGTTCAGGATCTCCCACCACCCAGCTCAGGCATCTCAGCAGAGGGCACTAACCTCTCAGTGTCAGCCACTCCTCTGCAAATGGGCAGGGAACAATAGCTGCCACCGATGGCTCTGCATGGTCTCTCAGGGATGACACATGAAAATGCAGAGCACAGTGCTCGGCGTGTGAGGCATGTTCAGCCGTGAGTCAGGCGGTGTAGAAGACTGGAAGCTCATCAGTGTGTGGATGACCCGACCCTTGACAGCTGATAAAATGACTTTCTCTTAAAAAGGTAGAAGGCGGCACCCCTGAGGGGCCCTCTGCCTGCTCAAAGTGTTTCAAATACAGAACCAGGAGCCGACAGCTTGACCACAACCTTATTATTACATAAACTTCAGTCTCAGCCCTAAGGCAGATTGTGCCCACTTCCCTGCTCCCCCCAATATCAGAGTCAATGACTTAGCCCCATGGACTCACCTCAGGGTGTGACCGGCATATGTCCAAGGCTTTCCCATATATCTTATTAGGGCTGGATGAAGAAAAAAGTTCTTTGAAAACTGTGTAAAACAAGCCACCTGAAAATCACACACACAAAAAGAAGATAAAGAAAAACAAGACAGAGGCAAATAGTAAATAAAGAGCTATTTAGTACTGTACTTGATGTGTGTTCAACCTGTAATGCTGATTCCAATAAGCACCACTATCAAGTAGGTGAAATCTCTTCCAGCTTCTTTCACTGCAAAGAGAAAACATGGGAAGAGTTACTGGTCAGTCAGACAGGAGCAGGAAGATAAGCATTTGGCCAGCACACCTGTCTATACATTGTTCAGGGCATGCCAGGCTGGTCCATTCCAAGGGTGGGCAAACTACTGCTTCCTGTACTTCAAATAAGGTGAGAGAGGCCCCTTCCTGAAAGCAGCACATACTGGTCTCACTCCATTCACCAACTCACTAGAAGGCTGTCACCTCTGAATGGTGTCCAGATCAGGACAGGGCCCTGTGTCAGGCCCCACCTGCAATCTAAACAGCATTGTCACTACAGCCCAGTAAACAGCATTGTCACTGGAGTCCAGTGACTCGGCACATCCTGTTGACACCTGTGAACTCTGCATACAGGCCTTTCATCTGGATAACTTCTGCTCATCCAGCACAACTCTATCCAAGCCATTATGAGTCAAAATCTAGATTTTTAACATATTCAGTGATTACAAAGCAACTGGTAGAATACATTTTTCTTTTTGGGGGGGTGTTAAAATTGTTAAGAAGTATGTGACATACATCAAAACATTAACAATAGGCACCTTTGCATAATAATTGTGGATGTCTGAAATGCTCTGCTTCCTTTCTTTTCTACAGACAATAAAAAATGAAAATGCCTTATTTCATCTGTGGAAATTCTTTCCCCAACAAAATGACATTTCACTTTTCCTACTGTCCTTTTTGCTACTGCACATTTCATCTGAAGGTAAGCAACTGTTCTGAACATCTTTAATTCTACAGTAAGTAGAGTCCAAATTGGTAACTGGGCACAAATGCACATCACTCAAGGAAAGTGTTTATTGACTGAGTTAAGGTTTAAGACTCAACAACCTCTATTTTCTGTTTAGTTTATCCAGTTACTCTTTCATATGCACTCTATAAGTTTTTTTTAAGCACAATCTTTTCTCACATTCTATTTTCTCAATCTTTTCTGACATTCTATTTTCTTTTTAATTAAGTTATAAGGTGTCTATGTTTTATGCATTTATGTATACAGGATTTCTCTGACATACCCATTAGCATCCATTCAAATGCTAAGAAGAGAGAAAAATTTAAGACCAGGAAATATTAATGAATGACTGCTTTAAAGACACTGGTCTGGGGATTAGAAAACTGAGATTAAGAAAATGTGCACTCGTCAGTTGTGTGAAATTGGGGAAGTGTGCTTCACACATAAAGGGTACTAATATACGTCTGGAAGAATGAACCTGAGACTTAAGTGACAAGTAACATCTGAGAAAACTGCTTAGAAAATACTAACAGGTTACAATTTATATTGCTTTCTCCACACTGAAACAAGATTCGGTAATTTTTCTCCCCCTAACGTAAGTCAACAGCGCTAATCAAAATTCATTTTCAAATGTGAGTTCAAATATGTGAAGAAACTTGTAGATTCACTTTCTCAGTTGTTTTAACAGTTCTACTTGTGTGAATTGTTTTTAACTTGCATAGACTGTTTTTCCACCTTTGCACTGCACTTGTGTAAAAAGGCATCGGCAGCTCTTGCTGGGTCTGAGGAAAGAGTGATTATCACGGAGAATTCCCTTTTACCTTTCTGCGACGTTGAGATGGCCGTTTCCTCTCTCTGACCTCTGTGCACAGACACTTGCTTGCTGCTGTCCTCCTCCGCCCTCCGGGGGCTCTGTCTCTGCGTCCAGATGGTCTTCTGGGTGACTGCAAGGCTGTATCTAGGTCGCAACGTCTTTCGCTCACGTAGCCCCCATCTCAAAGTGGGTTCAGTCTTCGACCAAGTTTTAAGCACAAGGTATGAGGAAAACAACCGCTTCCCCGAGGGCCTGTGTAGCCTCTCCGTATGTTGCACAAGTCGCAGGAGAGTACAAATCATGTTCACAGAAGTCGGCTCCGCTGAGGGGAGACACCAACTCCAAAGAACAAAGCTTCACTACCCAGCAGGATGGGTGCTCGAGTCTACACATTCACCTTACGTTCTGCACGGCGAGGTCGGCAAAAATGTTGGCTCCAACAGGAAGAATTATCAAGAAAAGTCACCGAAAAGACTCTGGTGCCCGTCCTTTCCTCTCTTTGGTCGTTTTCACTTGAATTAACAAGCTGTGATGGAGGTTTTCGCGAACACTGCCCTAACTCTCCCCGCCATGCCTTTGCAAAGTAACCCCAGAAACCCCCGGGAGCCCTGGGAATGGTAGTTTGACGACCTCAACCCTAACAGCGTTGCCGCAGCAGGAAAGGCCTGAGAGACTACATCTCCCACAGTGCAAAGCGGTCGGAGTGCGCGTCGGCAGGACGCCCCGCGACGAGGTCGCCTACGCACGCGCTGCACGTACCAGCGCGGCGGAAAGGAAGGGCCGTGTTGGGGGAGGTGGTATTTGGGCGGGTCAAACCGGAACTTGCAAAATTCAAATTAGCAGCTAACAAAACTGTGCCTTGCGACCCTCTGGTTAGATCCCTGTAAATTGGGACTTTTCCGATCTAATTGTGGTTCTACCTTCTCGGTCGCTGACGTAGCCCCTCCTCCCAAGGAAACCAGGTGAACTACTAGAGACACTACGTGGCGAGAGACAAGGCCGCCACGCCGCAGACGCCTGCGTTATTACGAACGACCGATAGGGCACTCGTTGTCTCCGGCGTCAAGACGTGGGGTGCCAGAAGCAGCTTGGCCCCGGAAATTTTTAGAATGGCTGCGGGAGACCCAGGCAAAGTGGTGCGGGCCGCAGCGCCGGGAGGCCCTCGCTTCTGCGCACGCGGCGCGGCCCCGTGTGGCCCTGGCGAGGGCGACGCACCGCCCTCTGGCGGCGCGTGGCGTCTCCCGCGGGTCTCCATGGCGACCGGACGCGGCCGGCTCAGTCGCCCGCGGGTCTCCATGGCGACCGGACGCGGCCGGCTCCTACAGCAACACTGGCTCGGCTTGGTGGCTCAGCACCTGCCGCGTGGCGGCGGCCTGGGCGCTGCGCGAGGGAGCTCGGGGCAGGCCGCCCGGCCCAGGTGACTGTCGGAGCTGCGGGCCGGGAGCTCCGTGAGGGAACCCCCTTCTCTCCTCCCCGCCCTTTACCTTTCGTCCCGTCCCGGAGATTCGCTCGCGCTCTTTTTACTGCGGGGACGTTCGTCCACTAGGCGGCGTGTACCCCAGTCGTGGCGCCCCGCACTTCGCACACGTGTAAGCCCCACCTGCCAGGACAGGTGCTGACTCGCCGCCACCCGCGAGTGCCCCGTGGGCCGCTCGCTAGCGCCTTGCCAGCGGTGCTGGCTTTTGCGACCGGACTTTGCTTGCTGCGACTTTATAACTTGGATTTTCTCTCCAGCCCGGAAACACGTTTCTGTTTTAAGTGTTCCTAACATGTCCCTGCTTGCTTTACAGGAAGGGAGGACGGTTGCAGCTCCCCTTCTCATACCCCCCAGGCTGGCAGTCCTGCAACAGACCTTCCTGAGCAGATGCTGGGATGCCTACTGCTCCCTCCTTCCGCCCTGGCGTTTAACTCCTGCCTTGCCCAGCTGTCTTATCTCCAAGTGCTGGGGCTGACCACTCCTGTCTTAGTGTCTAGAGACAAGTCTTGGGGTATTGTGGGGTGTAAACTGGTCTTCTAAGTGTGAGGGGCCGGGGAAGGGGCAGGAGGCAGCAGCAGTTTCCAAAAGGAAAGGTCTTAATTCGGTCTGGGAAGGATCAGCCAGCTCTCTGCTTTGATAACAAACTGTTTCTGGCTCCGTGCCCATCTTTGGGGCTCCTCTTCCAGGTGGAGGGATGATGCTAAGGACAATTTGCTATTCTTGAGCATATTTTTTGCATGTAAGTCTCCTCCATTTATAAAGTCATACATATTAGACCTTCTAATAAATGATGATGTTTAAGCATAAAAAAGAATTCTGTTACCAGATCAGCTACTTAACGTCGTTGTTTTTTGTTGTCCCAAACCCCCAGGTTACTGTGCCATGTTCCACTGAAGATCCATAACCCCACTCACCCTGGTTTCAAAGCAGGACCCTTAGTGTTGTGGTGATAGTTTTTGTTTTTTTTAACAATCCTTTTTAAAATTGAGCTGTTGACAGACAATATAATATTGTTTTAGGTGTACAATATCATTTGATATTTATGTTATGAAATGATCATTAAAATAAGTTATTAATATGTGAGGATAGTTCTTCAGTGAATAACTGAAGCTAGACATCCTCATGATGAATAAAATGGTGATGATGCTTACAAAATATGTCATGTAGAAGAGGAGAAAGACTGGAATTTGAACAGGGATCTTGAACTTTTAGTCAGTCTGCAACTTTGCTACAATTAGTGTTATTTACAGGATTCTGTTAGTGCTGATATGGTGGATACTCTGTAAGTTGAATGAACATTGGGGTTCCTGTCAGTAAGCCTGACATTGGAGTTTGCTTATGAATCTCTGATTGGGTGACTTGGCACATACTTTTTGGGTAAAGGAAAGCGAGCCACTGAGAAGAATTAGTAGTGGTGGAAATAGGTAGTTCTTTTGAATGTCCAGTACAGGTAAGTTAGAGTTAAATAAGAAATTTGTGGTTCCCTTTTTAACACCATATGAATATATATAAAGATCATAAACTAAGAGTAACAGGAAGCATATCAAGTTGGTGATTTTCTACTTGGTTTAATTTCTTTGATTTACCAGATATTAAAAATCAGACCCAGAAAGTAGATGTTTTAAATATTGATCTTATATTCAAAGCTGTGAGGCAAAACCTATTACTTGAAAAAAAGAAAAGTGTTTTTAATTTAAATGTCATCTTACTACTTATACCAACTAAACATGCCCTTTGTAGACATATAGATCCTGTTAGAACTCATTGAGTCTCATTCATTAATTTTGTAATTTTGTGACCCTCAAAATGTGTTGTTGATTTTGTTCTGGGGAAATGGAGATGCGGCACCCATAAAAGGTACTCTGGGATAACAGGGTGAAGTGACGGGCCGCCCAGGAGGGTGTCTGGGATGGTGACTCTGGCTTGGAACCTCCACCAGGTTATTTTTGTTGCCTTGGTCTTCTAATCTGTGAAGTGAGGGCCTCATGAAGTTGATTATTATTCTAGGAGACAAAACAGCAAATAGACCAGACTTTTTCAATGGGTAGGTGCCTATGGGCAGAGATGCCAGGGCCTCTTCCCCACACAGAAAGCAGTGCAGCAGCTTTGGGGTAACTGTTACTAGTTTAACTAGTAAGTGCTAGAATACACTTTTGTAATATAGTAAATTGCCATAGAAAGCAACATTGCATTCATTTTTAAGCTCAAATAAGAAACTTCAAAGAAGTTTTGACATTTCTTTAGGCTGTGCTTCCAGATTTTTGGGGAACCTGGGCCCTAGTATGCTGTGAATGTCTTTGATAGGCTATAAGCTTTGATTCCATATCTTCTTGGGCAAGAGGTCCTCAGTTTCGAAATACAAAGAAACCCCCAATTTACTACATATTCAATATATTAAGTATTAGAAAATGATGGGGCTGTCTCCACTGAATCCTTTAACTCTCATTTAACCCCCCCCCAAAAAAACATGTCATTTACTGATCAGATGACTACTAGATAATAACTTGTCTTTCCTTATAGATGTGTTTACTTTTTCTTAAGAGAGAAACAGAGAAATTAGATGATGTGGTATATCCTGCTCTCAGTTGCTCTTCCCAGTGATTCGGGATTCATTTAGGAAGTGTTTGTTGCCTGCTTTTCAGCCAGGCACCATGAGTTGTGGGGCGTAAAGTGCCTGCAGTGAGCGAGAGACTGTATGAGAGCAGCCTCCCGCCCCCCAACCTCCCAACCCCTGGGTTCATGCTGTGGTGAGAGTAAGTAGCCCAGGCAGGGGAGTACCATGTCCTGGATGGTGACCTGTGCTAAGAACTAGGAAAGAGGCAGAGAAAGGGATTTGGGTTTGCAGAGCATGGCCAAGGGAACTAGTGAGATGTGACATCTGAGTGAACACCTAGGGGAGGAGCGAGTCTCCAGACACCTGAGTACTTTCCCTATGGAAATTGCACATTTCAGTCAGCTGAGCACTGTCAGCTCTGTGTGGCCTGCTTATAACTGAGGCCACTGCTGTTTCTAGTGTTTTCTAAGGCAAACAACTCTGAAGACCAAAGGCACACCTCACTGGATGGTTTTTTTCTGGAAGTAAAATTCTGGGTCCCTGTCAGCAGGGGTTGGGGTATAAACTGCCAGACTTGACTTTCCTCAGCTGGTCCCACTTTCCATTCCTGGTGGAGTGTGGGTGCCCAGCTTCTCACAGAGTAGCCAGCTCTACTTGTCCTTATCCAGCCTTCCCCCCCTTGCTAGATTAACATCTATGCAAGCTGGGCACAGTGGCGTGTGCTTGTAAGCAGCAACCTGGGAAGCTGTGGCAGGGGCCTAGGATTGTGATTTGAGTCCCACCTGGGGCAATGTAGTGAGACCTAGTTCCAAAAAATTAGCTGGGTGTGGTGGCACATGTCTGTAATCCCAGATACCTGGGAAGCTGAGGCTGGGGACTGCTTGAGTCTGTGGTACCCTGGGCAACGTGAGCCTGAGGTTCCACGGGCAAAAATAAATAGCAGGACCTAGTCTCAAAAAAAAAAACAAAAAACAAACAAAAAAAAAAACCCACATCTATGCATACATCATATTCATTTGCTTTTCTTTAGTGGTCTTGGAAAAGCCTAGGTAATAGTTTTTGATATCTTCTGACTGAGGAAAATCATGATAAAAAGCTATCACTTTAATAATGCATGTAAGGAAGTTTATACATTTGATAAGCAATAGCAGTGTTGACTGGAGTGAGTAAAATTGTGTCTGTTATGGAGAGACGTTCCTGGCCTTCCTCAATGAGTGCATCCTGGCATGATGCATGGAACTCATAGGGGTCCAAGACCACAGGTGGGGATTCCTGCCAGATGTCATTACTGTTTGATGGGGTAAATATAAATCCCTTTTATATGAAGCATTAGAACCTTTGATGATGGATGCTATTTTATCTTTGAACAAGGAATGCAGGTCAATGTAGACCTTCAACCATTTAAAATTAGGGATACTTTTAAATTATGTTAATAGGCAAATTGAAGAACATTTTGTATTGTGTTGAATAGTTTTCTAATTCATGTCCACCTAGAAACTGAGGATGTGATTTGTTTTGGAAACAAGATCTTTGCAGATATGACTAGTTATGATGAGGTGGTCCCGGAAAAGGGTAGGTCCTGAGTGGAACATGACTGATGCCCTTATGCCCTCATCAGCCAGCCATTCAGGGCAGGGAGGTGGCCGTGTGGAGCTGGGGCCAATGGGAGCTCTGCTGCCAAGCCAAGGGTCCTGGGAGTGATGGTAGTCTCCGGAAGCTGGAGGAGGTGAGGGAGGGTACTTACTAGGCTTTGGAGGAAGCATGGTGCTTATTGCTTTTGGATTCTGGTCTCTAAGGCTAAGGGACAATGCATTTCTGTAATTTTAAGCCACATGTCTGGAGGTGCTTTGTGAAGGCAGAATAGGCAGCTGACTTAGTTAGGACAAGTTATTGATCTCTCTGATCAGTGGAGTGGAAGCTTCTTTGTGTGGTGGGAGTCATTGCTTTAGATATTCACCAGAAGTACAAAAAGGGGTTCCACAGGTCAGACCCTCTGATTACATCGGTGTGGGGGTGGGGTGGGGGGAGAGACATCATACAACTTCCTTCTCATTCCACTCCACTAGCCAAGTGGCCTGGCAGTATCTGCCTGCTCTTTTTTTTTTTGTGGGGTGCAGGTTGAGAACCCCTGCTTGGGCCAAACCCCTGCTCTGACCAGTGCATGCATGGTGACTGGAAAGCCACTTAGGCGAGAGCCCTCACAGCCACCAGTGAAGTGGGTGTAGAGAGGCTGGTGTAGCACCTGAGGGTCAAGGGGTGGACTTATTGCCTCCAGGGTCTGGTCACCGTACTTGACCTATCCTGGGGGACACCCATGCAGATCATTACTGGTGCTCCTGAGAGCTCCCCTGCACCAGCTGACATGCTTGTTTCCCAAGAGAAATCCCTACCCAGTGAGGAGAAGCTCCTTGCCCACAGATTCAGAAGCAGGGCACCCTGGATGACCACATGTTGGCCGGCATGCCCACTGCCTAGCCTCCTAGGAGTAGGGGTGAAGGGCAAGTCAGGGCCTCCTCTGCTCAGATCTGGCCTCAAGGATTTCATTCTTCACCTTCCGGAGATTATTTCCTTTCCTTCTGAGTTCTTGGGGCCCTTCAGTCCCCCCCATGTCCTCGTTAGAGCTCATGATGTTTTCAGTACTGGTACAGGTAGAGCCAGGGAATCAGCTTCGTAGAAAAAGCTAAGTGGCTGCTTTTCAGAACAAAGTGAATACTCAGAGAGTTGGCTTGGTGAGCTGAGCAGGGGAGATGCACATACTTGCCATGTTGTAGCCACATATAGCCTGCTGGGTGGAAGATGTGCATAGTAAACAGCAGTTTCTAGCATTTTCCAAGCCTTCCAAGCCTCCTACCTGGGGCTGCCTTTGAGAGGCAGCCAGCTGGGTGCTGGGGCTTCCTGTGTGTTTTAGGGCCCTGCCAAACTGCGGCTGAGAGGACTGATTTTTATAAAATTTTAGAAATCCCAGAGTACACCCAACTACATCAAATAGATGCCCTATTGTGCTGGATTTTTACAGTCATCAATTGTAACATTATTTTAGGATAGTTACATTATTACATTATTTTATGTAGCACAAAATAAAGGGTGGCCAGTTCAAAATACCATCTACTGAGGGTGAGATGGGAACATGGGAAATTGGGGGAAGTGAAAGCCAAGACCACAGCTCATCCTGGTTCACAGACAACTGCTTTTGTGCTCTTGATGCCACTTCATTAGGTTGCAGTTGTTACTGAGAATGGCCAAGCAATGCTCTTGTCTTTCCCGTGTTGGTGAAATAGATGTGACAGCACCTCCGATGTGCTGATGGCTGATAATGAAGTCTTCAATCTTAGGTCTAGAACACACCAGAGCAAGTCCAGCTTTCAGGGGTGCTTCCACAGGACCCCAGGATTCCCTCCCCCACACCCTCCTGGCCACCCTCCTTTCAGCCCTCTCCCCCTCTCTTTGCAGAGATGATGATTCCCAGTGAGTAGTCTTTGGCACTTATGAACCCTTGATAATTGTGGAGAAGGGAAGGGACCATTCCCTCTAATTTGAGTTTCCCCCCATTTCCTTTCAGAAGGGGCTCAGGTGACACACCCCAGAAGCCATGGGCCAGAGGTCAGCCTACCATCCAGAAAGCCAACTCAGTGTCTCTAGACAGGTTAGTGGTGGGAGTCTGCCACTTGGGGGTGGGGGGAGCCCTGGGAATGGAATTATTGGAGAAAGTTCTAATGCTATCGATACCAGCTGCTATTTTGAGCACTCTAAGAATAGCATTGTGTGGGAAGGCTGTGCAGCACGGAGCATGTGATGTGAGTCATCAGCTGTCACCAGTGTCATTATTAGACTAGTTTTATGAAGCCAAACTTCTAAAAGTGACAAGTCAATTCAATTTTCTTTTTCTAAAAGTATTCTTCAAAACTGTTCACTTTCCAGCTGATAAAACCCCCCGTGTGAGGAGAACGAGGAGGCAAGAGTGTTCTTTGCCAGCTCCTGAGGGAGGGCTGCGGATGGACTCTGAGTGTCTGCATCAGGGTCCACTTCATGGGGAACAGAACTGCCTGGGGCCTCAGCAACAGGCTGGGCGCCTGTGCGTTTGAATGGCACTGAAACTTCCGGACTTGAGATCGGTAGCCCTGTGGGCTCAGCCCTCTGCAGAGGGACAGCCTCAGGCCATGAGGCTCAGGGAAGTCATAGCCATGGGAGACGGCGCCAAGCACTTTTGCTAGATTTCAAGCTTTGGGCCTGACTGTGCTAGCCTACCTCTCCGCTCAGCTGGCAGTGTGTAGGGTGCCAGTGTGTTTTTAAAAAGAAGTGAAAAGCCAACAAAGATTTAGTTGAGACTGTCCACCTTTGCTGTAGATCCTATGCTCTGGGAGAGAACCTGCAGAGTCAGATGTGAGGACAGACAGATGCCCAGCTCACCCAGCCACTACACTCACAGCCCAGACCCCATGGCACCCCACAACCCCTGCTTCTCACCAGACTTAGTCTAGCAGGGGAAACAAATCTAAAAGGGGGCTTGAAAGTTGGGGTGCCTGACACAAGGAAAACAATGGGAGTCAGGGCTGCTATCAGGGGTGGGGTGCCTTGGCAAGGGTCTCTGCCCAGGCCATGTTGAAGACCTGAAATGGGGAGTTTGGAGCTTGGAGA
>PVHY01025788.1:0-17880 GCA_004024945.1 Uropsilus gracilis
AAAAAAAAAAAAAAAAAAAAAAAAAAAAAAAAAAAAAAAAAAAAAAAAAAAAGTAAAACCAAAAGATGAATATTCCAAATTTACCGTTTTTTTCCCTCCACAAATGACAAGTAGTTGAAATAGGTATTTCTTACAAATAAAATACATACAATTTGTTCTTCAAGCTGACAGTGATACCTTTTCTAAACTACTTTTAGAAAGAAATGTGCTGTATCTATTAAAGACAATGAAGTATATAATGAATACATGATTTTGTTACTGAATATTACGGAAATGTGCCATAAATATTACAGAAACGTGCCTTTTTCAGTAGCTACAAATGAGTATAAAGAAGAATGTCTGTGATGGGAATGTTCTAAAACTGTGGAAATGGCCATCCAACCCTATAAATTTACTGAAATTCATTGAGTTGTATACCTATGGCAAGAGAACTGTATAACTAGATTATATCTCAAAAATTGCTGAAGAAACTTTCAAGACACAATTTAAAATTAATTTTCTCTAAATTGGCTCAAACAAGTACCTATATGTTTAGTTTGTATTTGCTAAGCATATTCCAATTCAACAGTTTTCAAGATCAACTGATATGAGAAAATGTAAACTTTTTCAGGTAAAATTGAACAGGAATGATAAAAACTAGTGAATTAGACTAAAAAGCTAGTAACATAATTTAGGTACAGTAACAATAAAACACTTCTATTAAATCATATTTCTCACTGTTAACATACTCTTATAAAAAGTCACACCATTAACTAAAATCAGTAAAATATCACTACCGGGCCGGGCATGGTGGCGCATGGCGGTTCGAATCCCGCCAGGGGCATGTAGCGAGACCTAGTCCCAAAAACATATGGTTGGGCGTGGTGGCACGCCTGTAATCCCAGCTACCTGGGAAGCGGAGGCTGGGGATTGCTTGAATCTGTGGTACCCTGGGCAATGTGAGCCTGTGGTTCCACAGGCAAAAATAGCAAGACCTAGTCTCAAAAAAAAAAAAAAAAAAAAAGATTACTATTATTTATCTCATTGTTCTTATATTTGTGTGTACATACCCATAAATAATAAATACAGTAAAAGGGTAAAATTTGTGAAATACTCATACAAAACCAACGCATACTATAGCTTACAAAGTTCCTCATGACCATGCTTCTATAATCCATCTGTCCAGTTTCAATATATTTTTCCATTGGGTTCCCTTCACTTCCCACATTCCAGGGGCTCTTTCTCTCACTGATGTTACCTGTGAAAAGACACTGGCCATCCCTTTCTGCTGGGCTTTTATTCATCTTTCACAAGTCTGCTTCACAATCATTTCCACTGATATATCATCTATGATTCCCTCATCTAGATTTGGTCTCTCAGCTACACACCCCCATAATTAGCTCTATTTTATAAACTTCATTGCAATTTCTTACTAAGTCTTATTCACCACTTCCTCCTTACTATCAAACCAATTACTTGGCATACAGATAATATTCTTGAGTGATATACGCTCACTCACTTACAGGAAAAAAAAGAGGGAAAAAAAACTTACCAAATAGGATAAAAAGTCCATGTGGTGTGATAAGCTGTTTGAAAAGCAAAACACAAAATGTAAGTGTTTGACTAATTTAAATAAAAATTTGAACTAAGTTAACTTACACCATAATAATTGCAGCTGACTCTGTTTAAAGCAAGGATCTTATGTCCTTTATCTAGTTATCATTTTCTTGGTGTCCTCTTCAGGAAATTTGTTTCCTGAACTCCCACAGATACTAAAATACAAGAAGACTCAAGTCCCTTACATTAAAGGGCATAGTAACCTAGATAGATTAGATAGATAGATAGATAGATAGATAGATAGATAGATAGATATAGAGATATATGTAACCTACATACAAGCTCCCTCACATTTTAAATAACATATAGATTATTGATAGAGCCGGGCATGGTGGCATGCACCTGTAATCCCAGCTATCTGGGAGGCTGAGGCCAGGGAACACTTGAGTTCTCAGGTTTGAGACTATCCCAGGCAATATGCCCTGGTCCCAAAAAAGCAGCTGGGCACTATTGGATTACAGCAGCCTGTAATCCCAGCTACCTGGGAGGCTGAGTCTGAGGAATGCTTGAGTCCACGGGATCAGGACTACCCCAGGCAACATAGTGAGACTTAGTCTCACTAAAATCAAACAAACAAAAAGATTATGGATAATACATAATACAATATATGTACTATGTAAATAGCTGTTTTACCATGCTGTTTAGGGAATAATGAACAAGGAAAAAAATCTCCTTGATTCTTTACACTCAACTCTATGTATTGATTCTTTAAACTATACTGTACATATTTTCTATCTACAGTTGACTGAATTTTTGATGAGCAACCTGTGGGCAGAGCAGGCCCATTGCATATACTAGTGATAAATTCGATAAACAAAAAAATCCTTCAGTACCATTTTAAACATTTTCATTTGAAGACAATCCTAAATCAAAAGTTACTATGCCTACTCCTGAAAGACTATTTACATATGATACTTTCCAACTCACATCAGGATTGAGATTCGTGACAAGCAGGACAGAATTTCCTGGTATACCACCAGCCCCAGGAATGGCCATCCTTCCAGTGACAGCAGAAGAGGCAAGTGTGAGAGGACCAAGACCTCCAGGAACAGTTGGGACTGACAGACCTTTTAAAAAAAACATCAAGAGCATTTCATATCCTAGTTATCTGGAGAATTATAACACTCCATGTAACTGAACTAGATAAATGAAGGCAAAAGCAATAGGGAAGAAAGAATGTCAAAGCTATTCTAAGAATATCAAGGGCCAGTTTTCTGCCCTAGAGTTTGTCTGGGGTCAAGTTCCTTTTTCTTTGACATAATCTTAAGTCAGTATCCTTCATATAGTACTTGGCCCAAATCACTGATCTTAAAAGTCATTAAGCTTTTTGAAGGGTTATCAAGAACAAGCAACCCCTCTGTTTCTTGAAATAGATGCGTTCTAGCATGCTTTTATTAAATAGATGTAATTTTCTACCATAAACTCAGCTATAACAAAAACAAGTCAGCAGAATTTACAAATATGCATGCTAGTAGTAGTTCAGCATGGTAGGCTATTAAGGAAAAGCATTATATAACCTTGTAAAATGATATATAAACATCATTACCATCAATAATGGATTTATAGAATTCAATATTTTTGTAGCAAGAATTTTCAGTCTCCATTCTTCTACACATTTCTGAACTATTCCACTACTCTTCTACACATTTCAGAACTACTCTAGAATACAAAAATCCAACACGATACACTATACTTAACAACAACACAGTATCTTGGAATGTTCCACTCTGTGTTCTCAGCTTAAAAAGTATCTAGTCAGGTGTGGTGGCGCAACTGCTGTTCAAGTGCTGGAAAGCAAGAGGTTTGGGGTTGCTTGAGCTTGCAGGTTTGAGGTTACCCCCAGCAACATAGCGAGACCTAGTCTCGGAAAAAATAGCCGGGTGCCATGGCAGGCACCTGTAATCCCAGCTACCTGGGAGGCTGAGGCTGTGGATCGCTTGAGTTCACGGTACCCTGGGCAACACAGCGAGACCTAGTCTCCAAAAAATAAAAAAAAGTATCGAAAGTAAAATCCCTATTTTGTATAAAACAACCCAGTTCCTTAATTTGATTCTTTACACTCAACATTTCTATAATAGTCAGACCACTTCACCATAAATCATTTAATTGTAATACAGCTTAAATCCAGTATACTCATGACAATTTAAGGTCATGATTAACATCACCTTGTACTGGTTCTTAAAAACCACTTTTTAGGCTGGACACTTTCCTATGAAATTTATGCTCAGTAGTGCTTCACATGGCTTCTTCCCATGCCCCTCCAATGAGGCCTAAAACTTTTGCTATGAGTGTTTTGATGGTGGGATAACTATCGTAACCAGACCTGAGGGCAGAAAACATATGCTGTCCAAAATTTTAATATGTATCTATCCAAAAATTTAATATACTCTTAGGGGTATATTCTAGACCTATTATATATTCTTGTCTTTGTAGGTCTAGGATATACCACCAAGAGTATACACTACTACACTGTTCAGTATGTACAGGTGTACGTGTTTTTGTGTATATATATTCCCCCAGTAGACTTGAAAAGTCAACTCAGGATCTCCTTATACATTTTTACTCTTAACATCTACTACAGTATTTTATACATATGGTTACTATATAATACTACATCCAAATGCTTAGCAATTAAATTTTCTGGAACTTCATATATGTAAAAACTATGTATG
The DNA here is from genome assembly GCA_004024945.1 of Uropsilus gracilis. Lineage (NCBI taxonomy): Eukaryota > Metazoa > Chordata > Mammalia > Eulipotyphla > Talpidae > Uropsilus > Uropsilus gracilis. Next base: position 4,269 of record PVHY01025788.1, read on the forward strand.
ATACCTTCTTCTTATAGTGAAATAGAGACAATATTCACATATTAAAATGCCCTCAAAACACCAAAAATTAAATCTCAACATTCTTTATTATTATTTTTTAGTAAACTGTATCCTCTCCATCAAAGAATAAAGTACCCAGAATTAGAAGGATAGGATAAAAAGACTACTGCCAAAATACAGCTACACTACAAATTTAAAACAGTTACAATCATGAAACTATTGCAAATGTAACACAGTCCCAGCTTAACACTGGTTACCAAAAACAGTGTTTTCTTTAACATATACCAGAGATAAAACTGTCAAGTAATTATTTTAATCTTAAGTTATGATCAAATAATTTACTATTTGGAAAAGAGTGTCATTATCAATGTGTTAACCTAGCACTAAGCTTTTGAGTATCTCTACTAGTTAGCAAAAAAGTTCCTTAAATAGCCAGCGTTACTAACTTCTGTGGGAATCTTTTAAACCCATAGACAATAAGAACAAGTTTACAAATAAGTTGTACAGGAAAATGAATTCAATTATCAATTGAACGAACACTATATATTGAATGCTATCGAGGACATGGTATAAGATTTGTTTGAAATGTTACTAAATCTGAAAAAGCAAATCTAAGGTTACTTAATATAGTCAAGCTGTGTGAAGTATAAATGATGCAAACATAATGAAATTACTGAATTTGAAAATAGAACCAATGAGAATTATTTGTATATTTAAGGAATCTGTGCATCATTCAATGGCTGATACACATGATGCTTTCATTGTAAAAATTTTTCAGTTATAGTAATATCTTTCACATCGATAAGTTTTTACAATATAAAAACATCATTAAAAACAATTTCAAATTTAATTTTAAAAGAGTCACCTGTAGCTTGAGGAAATCCAATGGCTGGGGCAAATCCAGCAGCCCCAGCATATGGTGAGGAAATTATACCTGGCGCACCTAATGGGGAAAAGAAGCTAAAATAAATATACTACCTTCTATAAATATGGTTATCCAAGCAATATAAAATGGCTACATGAGAGTGTACTACTGATAAAGAGATTCTGTTATGGAGTCAACAATTTGTTCAACAGGTGACCCAGAATGTATAAGGCAAGAGCTGCTGCCACTTCCAGAGGCTAAACCCTTTAACTGGGTTCAAGGTACAACACAGCATAGCTGTTAGTTTTGGACAAGGCTGAGATTCTTGTCTAAACAGAGTTTTGTTTTTACGTGAAAGTCATGAAGTACTTACTAAATTGTATTGTAACTATGAACTAGTAGGTCATAAAAAGAAACATCAGATGAAAATCCTTCCTACTGAGAGGCTTACAAAGTAAAGTATGAATGAGAAGACATTTTTATGCCGAGTACCTAGTGGCTTAAACACAAAGGTACTGCCCTTCTGAGAAGGGATCATGGGAGAATCACTGTGACTGGTGGAAGGTATCTCAGGCAGTATTTGAGCTAGATATTATTTGAAAACAGTACTTGTTGTGTATTAAAGGCTAAACAGTTACTTCTTGTCTTTTTCTTTTTTTAAAAAATGGCAGTCTAATAACTACGCACCATCAACAACAACAGAAAATATTTCCAGAGGGGAAGTGGGTATTAGTAAACAATTTTTTTCACATGTCGAGGTTAAGACATTAAGTGGAACATGTCCACTAGCAGAAAGGAATAAACTCAGAATAACTATGTCTATGTAGAATATGAGAGTTGTATGAATGGGAGTTCCACTAAAAAGGGAAGAAGATATAGAGAGCTGAAAATAAATCTGAGAGTATTACTGTACACCTACGTGGTACAGAAGGGAAGGAATATTCCAAAAAGAGAAAAGAAAACATTTTGGAGACAGGAAAAAACAATAATCAAGTATATGTAGTATAGTTATATACGTAGTCTCCACAGTCAAAAGTAATGGAAGTTCAAGGGTGGAGGAACCTTCAATAGAGGTTAAAGGAAAATAAAAAGTGAGAAAAGGTAAGGAAGAGTTTTAGCCATGGTAAGAAATAAGACATGAAGAGTCAGAGAGGGCTTATTTTTAATAATAATAGTGCAAGAAGTGGTATGTGGGGTCTATTTTAAAAGTTCACAGAAGTTTATTTTCTTCACTAAAGGGAATTATGTTAACAGAATTTGTTAAATATGCAGCTGCCATTTATTATAATAATTCAAGAAAATTCTTAAGGCAACAGGGATACAGCTAGCAGAGACAGTTGATAATAAGTGGAGATACCAAAGATGAGAATAACTAATAAAATAAGGAAAAGTAAAAGTCATTCAACCCATTTATTGAAAGCACATGAGGTCAAGCTTTCCTCAAGTGTGGAGGAAGCACTGAACCATTCAGACAAGAATCTTCATTCCTGCTAGACTTAACACTCATTCAGGTGGGCTCAAGCTTACAGGTGAAATGATTCATTCGTATAACAGAAATGAATACCATTTCTGGCATAAAGATTTAACAAACTTCAATATATTTATGAGCAACTATGAAAATTTACATAATTTAACATAAAAAGAGGTCTAGTAGATTATATGACTGCTGACATAGCATATGCCTCTTCCATGTAACTTAGTCATGTAACTTGCAGTGTGTATTTGATCATGTAAGAACACAAAGAGAAAAAATGCATACCACGTCTACACAGAAACTGCAAGAGGCATTATGTATTGACACTAGCTCTTTTATTCTTTCTTTGCTTTCTGCTACAAAAAGAGCAATACTTTGAACCTGGACCTTAAATCAGAAAGACATGTAGAAGAGCTGCAAACACTGATGTACAGCTGACTAAATGTTATTAGCCCTGTGAGAGAAATGCTAATTGCTGTAACTTTTTCAGATTTGGGGGATGGCAACAGAGGTCCTTTTTAAGCACAACAGAGAGACCAATAAAGATCGCTATTGGCATAGGAGGGTGTATAATTCAGAAGACTAGCAGATCTAATAGAAATGAGATAATATGAGATAATTATCAGAACTGTCAAACAGGCCTGGTGTGGTGGTGTGCAACTGTAATTCCAGCTATTGGGAGGTGAAGGCTAGGAATCACTTGAGTTCATGGGCTTAAGACTATCCCAGGCAACATAATGAGACCAGTCTCAAAAAAAAATAGCCAACGCCGGGCACGGTGGTGTGTGCCTGTAAGCTTCAGCCTATGAAGCGGCTGGGGCTAGGGATTGTGGTTCGAATTCTGCCTGGGGCAACAACAGTGAGACCTAGTCTCCAAAAATAGCTGGGCGTCGTGGTGCATGCCTGTAATTCCAGCTATCTGGGAAGCTGAGACTAGGGATTGCTTGAGTTTGTGGTATTCCGGGCAACATGAGCTTGTGGTTCCACAGGCAAAAAAAACGAGACCTAGTCTCAAAAAACAAGCAAACAAAAAAACCAGGCGTGGGGGTGTGCACCTGTAATCTCAGCTACCTGGGAGGCTGAGGCTAGGGATCACTTGAGCCTGTGGGTTCAGGGCTACCCCAGGCAACATTAGCAAGACCTAGTTTCAAAACAAACAAACAAACAAACAAACAAACAAACAAACAAACAAAGTCTGTCAAACATTACCAGGGTCAAATTCTAAAACATAATACCCAAGTAAGATAGTAACAAAAGTGCAAAAATTCCTTGCCCATTAGTCTTTATTACCCAAATGAACAGATATACATTTTAGTAATGTAACCTGTTACATAATAAAGTATCTTTATGGAAAGATTATGCAAACTTTTTTTTTTTTTTTGAGACTAGGTCTCGCTATTTTTGCCTGTAGAACCACAGGCTCCACGTTGCCCTGGATACCACAGACTCAAGCAATCCCCAGCCTCAGCTTCCCATGTAGCTGGGATTAGAGGTGCGCGCCACCACACCCAGCTATTTTTTGGAACTAGGTCTCCCTACGGGCCCCAGGTGGGACTCGAACTGCGATCCCTAGCCCCAGCCGCTTCATAAGCTGAAGCTTACAGGCACGAGCCACCGTGCCCGGCAGATTATGCTAACTTTTAAGGAAAAAGTTAATCCAAATGATTAAGAATAGATCTTTTACATTTAGAAAGTGCAACACCACAATAATAGTTAAGATAATATAAATTAATATGTAACATTATAATCTAGGAAATAAATTTATTACAGGCTTTGTTTTAGAAACAACTGAAATGTCTATTTGTTGGGCAGCAGAAAAGAAGGGGAAAAGTGTCAAAGGAAATTATATGAAAAAAGTAAAACTGGACCAGATACTATAGGATGTTGTAATGCAACGAAAGGATCTCATTTACTTTGGCCTATAGAGGGTCATCAGCATCAGATTGAAATACTTTTTCTAATTTATATACAATAAAATATGCATATATTAAAAATACTAGGCAAAGATGTAATGTCTGGCTCCTTTTTGTCTCAATTTATAAATAATATTTTGACTGTTAGTGCCCCCCCCCCATTCAGCATAATCCCATTTTCCTCATCAATGTATTCCTTTTGTCATTCACCCACAACAGGCTTTTTCTAGATTTGGGGCCATTACAAATAAAAATTGCTATGAACATATGTGTACAAGTATTTGCACGAACACAAACTTTCACTTCTCCACAAATACCAAGAAGAAAACTGATTAGGTCATATTGCAGGTATACACTTATTTCCCGTTTCCCATTACTACTCTTGTAGCAGGCTAATGAACAACACTCCATACATCTATAGTACAGTAAGCCTCTTTAATGAGTATGTAGCAACCATAGTGATTTTAACTTTCACTTCCCTGATGACCAAAGACGTTGAACATATTTTTATATACTTTTTGCCATTCACATTCATCATTTATTAAGAACCACTCTAAACCTTTTGCCCATTTTATTCATGGTTTTTTTTTGTATTATTGAATTATAACTAATTAATTTGTCTGATATATGTATGGCAAGTATTTTGCTTAAGATTATAAAGTTTGCCTTTGGGTTTTTTTCCATGTTATCTTTCAAACTAAGATCATTTTCAAGGTCATCTGTAGTATGGTATAAGATTCAGATTAATGTTTCTTTTTTCCAAGATGTACAAAAACTACATGTTAAAAGGCTTTCCTTTCTCCAAATTTTACACAGGTTATTTTGTTGAAAGTGAACTGATCACTTATGTATGGTCTAATTTTCAAGTCTTTATTTTGCTCTATGCTGTTCTTATCAGTATTACCAAACTGGCTTAATTATTGCAGTTTTATATTAAATCTTACAATCAGGAAAAATATTTGTATTTCCTTTGACTATTCTAGTTACTTTCCTTCCATTTCTGCATAAATTCTGTAAATTTGGCTCACTGCATTAAAGAAAATACTGAGATTTAGGGGAAAATTAATATGAATAAGGCAGTTTATCAAAGTGGCTGAATACAGAATCAAGAAACAACACTACTATATTAGTTAGAAAGCAAAATAGCAATAGCAGAAAGTTACACCATTTATTCCAAGTCTTTATGTACATTAGCACATTGAATGTTCACAACCCAACCAGTTAAGTCCTATCATTGTGTTCATTTTACATATGAAGAAACAAAAGTGCAGAATAAGTAAGCAATATGCCTAAGGTTAGACATACCATAAATAACAGATTCAGGATGAAAACCAATACAGACCAGTTCTTAGGAATAAATCCAACAAAGCACATACAAATCTTTGTGGGAAAAGTTACCAAACTGTACTGGAAGACATTAAGGAACACAGATGAGTGGAAAGATGAACAATTTTAATTTTGTAAACTGACAATATTGATGTACAGTATTGTGAAGATGTCAATCATCTATTGAATGGTTTATAAAGTCAATCTAATCTGATCAAAACCAAGAATGGTTTTTATCTTTTTTTTGAGGACAAACTGATCCTAAAATTTGTAACTGTAAATGGCCAGAAATTGATAATACACTGTTGAAGAATGAGGCACAGGCTTAGGCTATCAGATATTGAGACTGTACACATGACAAAAGGAAAAAGAAACAGAATGATGGAACAATGCCCAGAAAACAACCTAAGTAAATATTAATTTTAACTTAATGGTATGTATTAGCCATTCTGAAACAACTTTTTGTGTATTCTAGGACTGAATAAATAAGTTGAGGATCATGAAAATCAGATTTCTCATTCTTGAATGTTACCAGTAAGGAAAGAATGCTGGATTAGACTTGGCAGTTAAATATCATGATTTTTTAAAACATACAGAAAAATAGGTCTAGGAAGCATACACACACACACAAATATCTGAGACATGCTCACTTAAGGAGTCTAGACGCAATGACTCCCTGTTAGCAATGAGTACATTTAACGCCTAGCTCTGATTTCTAAATTCCATTTTCCTCTAAAATAAACCAGAGAAATGGCTGACTAGTATCAAGGCAGGGATGGGTTAAAGAGATTGGGATCTTGTGGATGTTATGTAACAAACATGGACATTAAAAATATATTTACATGTTTTATAAACTTTTCCATAGGTGTAATATTAACTAAGAGCAGTGTTTGAAATGACCCTTGGGACTTTAAACGTTCACAAAATACATGAAATATTGTTTGCTGAGGAATCACTTATCTTAGGTCATAAACAATACTTTGCAATGAAATAAAAGTTATTATTCTAATATTTTATAAGAGAAGCCAACATTCTAACTCATCTTTTAAAAATGTTTTCTCACCATTCAGTACATTAACTACACCAATAGTATAACTTTAATTACTGGAATAAACACAAAACTGATAGCCAAGTTTTGGCAAACCCGAACGGTAGCCCAATTCCTACAATTTTGTTATTAAAAACGGTAACTGCAAATATCTTTGGCTCCAACAAGTCAGAGGTATAAACTAGGGGCTAGAAACAAATGAAACAAAAATTTGATCTGGATTTAGAAATAGAAAGGTCAATAGGTTTTAAAACATGTACTGTACATTTCGCTTGACCTTTTTAGTTACAAACAACAAAAAGCTTTGCCTTTGAAATAAAGTTACAAACTATGGTATAGAAAATTCTGGACAACAATTCTGCAAAGGGTTCTTTCTCCTCACTCAAAAGTCCTGAGTACCAATATTTCAATATGTCATTTGGGAAAGGAAAATCAACCACAAAGGGTAATAAAATCTAAAACTCTTAAGTAATAAACTACACTTCTGAAAGCTGCAAAACCAAGCAGTAGCATAACATTGACCTAATGACATCTTTTTTTTTTTTTTTGAGACTAGGTCTCGCTATTTTTTTGCCCATGAAACCGCCAGCTCACCTTGAGTACCGCAAACTCAAGCAATCCCCAGCCTCAGATTCCCAGGTAGTTGAGATTACAGGCGTGCGCCACCATGCCCAGCTCTAATTTTTTAGAATTAGTTCTATCTACGTGTCCCAGGCAAGACTCAAACCACGATCCCTGGCCCTGGCTGCAGCTTCCTAGGCTGCTGCTTATAGGCATGTGCTACTATGCCCGGCCTCTAATGACATATCTAACGAGGTCATCCACTACTTTTTCCTTCCTTTATATAAAGGCTTACTTCTAAAGTATAAACATATGAGAACTTTAAATAAAGGATGTCTTGAAAGTGGTATTTGCAGACAGTTTAGAAGGCTCTATTTTCATTAATGAAAAAGTGCAACCTCACATAAATTGAAAGACGGAAGGAAGTTCTGATGTTTAACAAATATTAAAAAAAATCCTCTTCTTTAAATAAAGAATGTCCCCCAAATTAGTGTTCAAAATATCACAACTGAAAAAGGAAAAACTATTTCTCAAAATTTCTTATGACAATATTCTGTTGGCTATAAGCTAACATATTTTAAATCAATGTTAATACAGTAAGATTATCTACTTGAAGAAAATGGATGTAGGGCTCATAAAGAATGAATAATACGGGCCGGGCATGGTGGTGCATGCCTGTAAGTGGCAGCCTAGGAAGCCATGGCCAGGGATTGTGGTTCGAGACCTGTCGGGGGCATGTAGTGAGACCTAGTTCCAAAAAAAGTACATCTGGGAATGGTGGCACGCACCTGTAATCCCAGCTACTTGGGAAGCTGAGGCTGGGGACTGCTTGAGTCTGTGGTACCCTGGGCAACGCGAGCCTGCCTGTGGTTTCATGGGCAAAAATAGTGAGACTTAGTTTCAAAATAAATAAATAAAAGAATGAATGATACTAATTTTAGAAAATAAAGCTGGAACTCAATTTCAGGTATCTATTTGTTCCGCCAACTAATATAACCTTTTACGCTTTAATTAGCGGACACATTTTGCTAATTAAACTTGCTAATTCTTGTTTTGCTTTAGAAACCCTATGATCCAAGAGAAAAAAGGCTAACTGACATACATGTATTAATACAGGAAACTTAAAACTTCAGTAAACTTGCTTTGTGATTCAAAACAGAACTACTCACCAAAAGCAGCAGCCATAGGGGGTTCAAGAGATGGCTGGCCATCACCAGTAGGAAGGTCTAAGCGAGTGAAATCTCTGCTTTTGTCATTATTGTACTTCACATTAAGGCTGGTGAGCTTGGAGAAGTCAATACGCAGAGTGCAGCATGCATTATAGATATTCTGGCCATCCAGAGCCTACAGCATGTAAGAAAGGGACGGATGTTTTGCAAGACAACAACACTGATAATTCAAGTAGCCACTGCTTTGACACGAGTGGCAATGAGGAGTGAAGCAGAAAGCACTGGACTGAAAGCGCCAAGACCAGTGTTTTAGCTGTGTGAGCCTAAGAGAGAAAAAGAAAACCTTTGACTCTCAATGAGCTCATCTGTAAAATAAGAATGGTAATCCTTAACTTGTCTGTGCTAAGATCAAATGAAAGAGGAGAAATATAAAGCTTTAGAAAACAATTGCGTATCATTATACTGGCAATGCTAATTATTTTGTTTGCAGCAAATATTAACCCTGCACATTTCACCCTATTCTTTTGATTACAGTTTATTCAGGTTAGGATGCAATTAGATCTCTGCACATGGTCCTGAATGGAATCACAATTATGAAATACTATCTACCACTTATTTTTTTTCTCTTGTAAATTATAATATTTTGAATAAGTTGAGGGAAATCTGAAGTCAGCTCAAAAATAAGGTAAAAGATTAATCCCCTCTATCCACACAAAAGTTTACCAAAAGGTTTTTTAGCTCTTTACGACTTGTACAAATGTTCAAATTTAAATGAAAAGATACTAGAAACTAAAGCACCTACCTAAACATAAAACAAAAAACCACAAATGTACAAAATACCTAACTTATGACAGTAACTGACACGTATACCATCAAAAAGGTATAAAATAATTATTATAGGTAGTGGGTGCAATGAATAGAAAGGCTACGCTCCTAATCAAGAATCAGGCACTATATGTTACATAAAGGTACTATCTGAAAGTAAAAGAAAGCATAAAGAAAAAGAAAACTACTTTTTTAGTCAAAGCATTGTGCTCAACTATAGACTTCAAACATGACAAGAGGAAATGAGTAGCAGGCATTTGAGAAATGACAGATTTGAAACCACTTCATCTGAAGAAAGTAATATATTTGGTTGCAATGAAAAAGAGCACATGGACTGGCACATTTGAAAGTGGTAAATTCCATTTATATATTTTTTATTACAATTGAAAAAATATATGGTAATGGTAAAGTAGAGTAGTGGAAAAAACATGATTGCCTCCATCAAGTGTCGCCAAATTGACCAACTAAGAGTTGAAAAAATAAAAAAAGATCATAATTACCATTTTGGCATAATGTGCATTCAATGGGTCAGCATACTGAAGCAAGGCTTGAAACTGATTATTCTTTGTGAAAGTGATAATCTTCAAGACTGTGCCAAACTTAGAAAATATCTGGAAAAAAGTTCACATTATGTTAACTCCAAGGAAAAGATTAAACAAACCTAGTTTTATGAATACAACTCAATTCATCAATCATGTTTTTAAATGAAAATAATTTTCACTATTTAACTGCTAGTATCAAAATCACTCAAATTAAGACTTAAGATGTTAATATTTAAAAAAAAGATCAACATTAATTTTTCAACATTTATTCTTGGTTTAAAACAGTGTCTGACACACACTGAACACTCAGATATTTAATCTACTGTATAACATATCATAAGCATAATGATTTTACAAGGCATATGAGTGATTTAGAAATCATGTGGATCAACTATTTAACCCTGAGAATCAGCATCTATTTTCTTAAAAATTGTATAGAAAGAAAACCTAGAAGATGTTGCAGTAGAGGATGCGTAATGACTCATCAAATATTCATAGAACACTGTACAAAGCACTAGAGTTGGCAATGACTAAAAACATAGACTCTCCGGTCTCATGAAGAAAATTACAGATACTATGTAAGCAAATAAATAGCAGTATCTAGTCATAAAAAGTATCAGACTGAAAAGAAAGGGTGAGAATGTTTTTTTTTTTTTTTGAGACTAGGTCTCGCTATTTTTGCCCATAGAACCTCAGGCTCTTGTTGCCCAGGGTACCACAGACTCAAGCAATCCTCAGCCTCAGTTTCCCAGGTAGCTGGGATTACAGGCGTGTGCCACCACGACCAGCTGTTTTTTGGAACTAGGTCTCACTACAGACCCCAGGTGGGACTCAAACTGCGATCCCTAGCCCCGGCCCCTGCATAGGCTGAAGCTTACAGGCATGAGTCACCGTGCCAGGCCTGAAAGGGTGAGAATGAACCAGAGTGCAAACTGACAGGTACAAGAGTAGCTAACGGAGAGCCCCTCTGGGTAAGGTTTTCTGACAGATCCCAGGTTACCAATGCTCTCACAATACTTATTCGACCTCAGCACCTTCATGGCCACATTCCATTTTAAGTTTGGAACTTAATAGTCTAAAATGTGTCCTTCTAGTTCTTAGACTAAAAGGTATGTATTCCCTCTCCTGGTTAAGATTTTGTTGTTATCAAATACTAAGTGTCCTGCCTTTTTTCTTTTTATGGAAAGTTTTATTTTTCCAAAATGTTTTTTTTTTTTTTTTTATGTGAAGGGTAGACTAGTCAGACTACAGTGGAAAAAGTATATTCAAAGGTCTTCTTGCCTTGTTTCTGATTTTAGCAGGAAAGCACTCCATCTTTCATTACTAACATTATATGGTAAGGGTTCAACTCCTTTTAATTTTTAAACTAAGAGGAACACTAGTCAATGAAGGTTCCTTCCACTCACACATAAACAAACAGTTGTCCAGAGAGCAAACTTTCATGGAAAAGGTAAACACAGAGAGTTTATTTACAAGTAGGAAAAGACAAAAAGAACTTAAGAGTCTACACTCTCACAAGTGTCTTGAACTGCTTTTTAGTATCAGAAAGAATACTTGAGAATAACAATGCTAAAACTCAGGGAACAGGAAAATACACAAAGTTGATTATATCAAAGTTAAAATCTTTAGTGTGTCAAAAGATACTACCAAAAGAGTGAAAAGGCAGCCACAAAATCAGAGACAAATCATCCATATGAAATGGGGTCACTTCCCCAAAGAAGTCCTACAGCTTGGTAACAAAAACAATATAAAAATGGAGAAAGAAGTTGAATAGATGGTTCTCCAGAGATTAGGCAGACAGTCAAAAGGGACACAGAAATCCAAATAAACTCCTTTACATCCATCAGAATACTACCAAAGAAAAAAGGAAACCAAGAAACAAACCAACCACTCAATGAACCCCAGAAAACACCAAGTGCTGGGGGCATATGGTGAAAATGACACCAATCTGTACTGTTGGTGAGAAAGCAGAACGATGCAATTTCTAAGGAAAATAGACTGGCAACGCACCAGAAAAATTAACAATTCGACTTCTGGTTATATACAAAATAATTGAAAGTAGGAACTCAAGATGCCATTTAGACATTCATGTTCATAGCAACACTATTCACAATAGTTAAAAAAGTGGAAGCAAATCAAGTGTATATTCACACGAGTGGATAAACAAAACGCGAAGTATATGCATGCAATGGGATATTATTCAGCCTTTAAAAATTCAGTCTTAAAAAAATTCTTTCATGTAAGCCAGGCGTGTGACACTCACCTGTAATCCCAGTTACCTGTGACGCTGAGGTTAAGGATCACTTGAATTCACAGGTTCGAGACAACCCTGGGCAACACAGTGAGACCTAGTATCTTAAAATTAAAAAACAAGCTGGGCATGGTGGTGCGTGCCTGTAAGCCTCAGCCTATGAAGTGGTTGGGACTAGGGATCGCGGTTTGAGTTCTGTTTTGGGAAACATAGTAAGACCTAGTTCCAAAAAAAATAGCTGGGTGTGGTGGCGCACGCCTGCAATCCTGGCTACCTGGGAAGCTGAGGCTGGGGATTGCTTGAGTCTGTGGTACCCCGGGCAACATGAGCCTGCGGTTCCACAGGCAAAAATAGCAAGACCTAGTCTCAAAAACCAAACAAACAAAAACACATGTGATATATAACATGGATAAACCTCGACATTAAGTGAAATAGGTCAGTTATAGAAGGATACAAGAACAGTCAAATTTAAAGACAGAAAGTAGTAGTCAGGGTTGAGAGAATAGGGGAATGGAGAGTTATTGTTTATAGGGGAATGGAGAGTTATTGTTTAATGGGTATGAGAATTTCAGTTAATCAAAATGAAAAAATTTCTGGAAATATATGGTGCTTGGTGATAATTACAAAACATGTGAATGCACTTTACATTACTGAACAATACACTTAAAAATGGTTATAACAGTAAAAAGTAAAGTTTGCTATATGTGCATTACCACTCAAAAATAAATATGCACCTAATGATGGAGCATTGAGATATGTAAAATGATAATGGAACTTAAGAGAAATACTGGTAACAATACAAGGCTAAGAGCCTTCCCTACCTTACTTACATCAACAGACAGATCAACATAAGGAAACTATAGCCTTAAAAATGAGGACCAAGAACAGGTCTAGCAGACATCTACTTAGCTATACACCCAAAAACACTGGGCACACATTTTTTTTCAAGGGCACATGTAACATTTTCAAGAGCAGATCATCTCTTGGTAAACAAGCAACCTTCAATAAAACTACAAAGATCAAAATTATACATATCACTATTTCTAACCTTAAAGCCATAAAGTTAGCTATCAATTATAAGAAAAAAATACTGGAAAAATTATGAACACATGGAGACTAAACATGAGGCTAACATCTCTTGGATAAAAGAAATCAAAGCAGAAATTTAAAATCTCGAGATGAATGAAAATGATACAAGCTACCAAAACAGGTATTGGGGGGAAAATATTTGCAAGACAAGCCCACTTTAAGAAACAAGAAAAGTCTCAAATTAACTACCTGATACTATACCTAAAGCAATCCAAAAAGAGGAAGAAGGCTGTTAATAGACTGAGAGAAATAATAAAAATAAGTAGAAATAAGTGAGAGAACAAAGACTACAAAAAAAAAAAATCAAATAAATGGTTCTTCAACAACAAAATAATCTTAGGGCCGGGCATGGTGGCTCGTGCTTGTAAGCTTCAGCCTATGAAGCGGCCGGGGCTAGGGATCGCGGTTCGAGTCCCGCCTGGGGCCCGTAGTGAGACCTGGTTCCAAAAAAACAGCTGGGCGTGGTAGCGCACGCCTGTAATCCCAGCTACCTGGGAAGCTGAGGCTGGGGATGGCTTGAGTCCGTGGTACCCCGGGCAACGAGAGCCT
>PVHY01025789.1:0-17981 GCA_004024945.1 Uropsilus gracilis
TTAATTTATTGCCAACAAGACTCAGTTCTGCTTCATTACCTGTCAATTGAGATGAACATAAAACTCAACATAGATACGTTGATGGCTCCTCCATCATGTCTTCTGACCTACTGCCCATCGGCTACCATCCAGCCCTGACCTGTCACCCCACTGCTAGCTCAGCTCTGGTGTGTTTCATTACCACCCATCTTCCTCCTTATAGTAAGAAAGTTCCCTGGGGACCAAGTCCCTGCTCTAGTCTTCTTTATGCCTGCCCTTAGGACAAGTGCTGACACACAGAGAACACGTGACTCAGCAAATGCTTTTGGAGGACTTCACTCGTGCTTATCGGTGGTGAGGCCACAATTTTTTTCTTGCGGCCTACATAACTGCACTGAAACAGAAACTCTCGTAGAGGACTCTTGGTGTTACAAAATGCTCAGTAAAGATGATGAATTTAAGGCAGTGCTTTTGGCGCTACTGCAATTTCTTGAAAGAGGACCCAGAGAGCCTGCTCTCTGCTATGCTTGCAAAAGGAACCGGAGCTTCGGGACTCTTTTCCCAAGTTAGGCATCAGCAAATAAGTGAAGGAAGCTGGAGGCACCATCCAGCTTCCAGAGACACCCCAACATGTTTCATCTAAGCTGAAAGTGGACCATATGAAACTGGCTATCTACACCCTAGACAGGATAGCCTTTCCCAATGTCCCATCTCTGGAGAACTGCACCTTGGGTTTAAAATCCCCTTCCCGCCACTTTATTGAACAGACCCACAATGATTTGCTTGTGTCACAGAGAAATCACAGAAGTTTTTAGCTGAAAGGAAAAGAAAGTCTATGGGATGAAGCTACAGCTCTGTATTTCCTTTATGAATATCCCATACCTCAAAGGCTTCTATTGTCCAGAGACAATTCACTTTAGAGGTTTAAATTTTTTGGAAAACTTTCTTGGTGATTTGGGAGAAAAGTGGCCTGTGGCAGGTGTTCAGGAGTTCTCTCCACTGCGCCATGTGAAGAAGCTCATGGCAAATGAAGTAACCACACCTGCTTCTTGGAGAACTTTGTGCTAAATTTAGTTCTTTGTCGCATACATATGAACAGCCATGAACTCTATACTTGAGTAGGAATCAAAGTTAAATTCAAAACAGAATTTAAGGACCATACACGTATTACAGCGGCTCCCTGGGACTGCCATGTCAATGCCAATCTGGCACCTCTGCTGACCACGCCAAAGACCAGCAAAGGGAAAGCCCAGCAGATCAGGACAATCTTTTGGCCTCTTTGCACCTCAGTTTCCTCATTTGAAAAAACTGAATGGACCTTAAACAACAATTTTCAGCGTTCACACTGGATTTACATCCATATAGTCAATAACTGTATGATGTTTCTACATATAATTTTTCACATATATTCACTTTCTAATTCACTTACATGCTGTGTAAAAGCATCATTCCATGCCAGGTCTGAAACGTTCCAAAGCTCAGTTCTGTGATTAAATTGCAACCAAGATTTCTACAAAAAGAAAAAGAGAGGAGAGGGCAAAAGCAAAAGGAGAAGAAGAAAAAAATGATATTCTTTCAGAACATGTATCCTTTGGCAGTAATTCTAAGCTTTATGTGATGAAGTATATAGCTTCAATACTTTCTCCATGAGCTAAAGAAATCTCACTGTGGAAGTTATTTGCCTATAACTTATACTTTCGGCTTCATGTAGTAAGTGCTCAATAAACACTCTGTTAAGAAATCTTTATGTCTCTAGCACAGAGTTCCATGACTTCAGCACCACTGACATTTTAGCCTGGCAATTCTGCATTAGGGGCCAGCTGTCCTGTGCACACAGGATGCTCTGCAGTAGTTCTGCTCTCTGTCCACTAGGTGCCAGTATCAATAGCTACAATTCTGACAGGACATTGCCAAATGTCACCTGGGAACTAAGCCACCCTCATGACGAGCTGCTGCGCTAGACTGATTTGTGTGTAATAATTTTCACACTAATCTTTCCTATGGACAAAGAAAAAATTGCTACATAATTTCAGCAGTTTCTACAATAAAATTTTCATATTTAAAAGTGAATTGGAATGAGGTCTTTATTTTTTTAATATTAAATAATTTATTTATATATAAATTTCACACCTTTGTGATCTCCAGGGTTGTACCCCTCCCTCCCACTGACCGTTTCCACCCTGTCTTGCCCCCCTGCAATGAGGTCTTCAACTAACCTTTATTAACATCCCAAATACAATGAAGTTATATTTATAACTTACACAAACTTCAAGAAATTTAGTGGCTCAAACGTATGTCTTTCAATAGACTGTATTTTATTGCTGGATAAGTCTCTAGGAAAAGCAAAAGGAAAATTTGCCTGAATTAGCTACTAGGTATCTAATTAGCAGGAATAACTAGTAGAGGTCAGAAGGATAATACTGAATGAGTCCCTTCTCTCGAAACTCTACACCTTAAGAACTGAAATCTGAACCTTCTAGAGCCTGCCCCATACCCTGCTTCACCTCTCCCTCCATAATTCTTTATAAATAAATAAAATATATATAACTATAGAGCTTGATAAATATAGAGGTAATCTTTCCTAAGAGCAGAAGGGTTGATTAGATGATCTTTTATATACTCATCAAATTCTATGAACTCAAAGCTTGAATCTCCAAATGTAATCATTATTTCTAATGTGAAAAGGAACCATCTCACAGTTACATACCTTCCTGGCTATGTTTCTAGGCCAATTCAGTACCAGAAGAAAAAAAGACAGGCTTTTATCTAACTTTAAGGAAGCTACTTCTCTCATTTACACAAAACTTTGAACTGATTCAGAAGTACACCTTTTATCATATTAATGGCACAGAAATAGAAAGTCATGTTTTGGTCTTACATCGCCTTAATAGTGGCGATGTAAGTGGCGATGTAATTTCCTTCAGCTGTACAGCAGTGGAACAGCAGATACTGGATTTCCACTTTAAACAACTACTTTCGATTAGACTCTCCTATTTCTATTGAGTCCAGCTTAGTCCCTTACTTTTCACCTAGATGGGTGTCATTTCTAGTCTCTCTAATCCAGGCTCACACAGTCACCAGATGATCTCTTCAGAAACAGCTTTCAAAATCCAGCATCATTTGGGAAGTGGTCACTTGGGAACTCAGTGACGATGCCTATTCTCAGCCCTGAAATGACTCAACCGGTCACCAGGGGGTGGAACTTGTAGTTAACAAGCCCTCGGAGAGACTCTGTAGCTGTGGGCAGAGGCTGTCCTAGAGCACCTTTATAATAACACGGTAGTTGGGCGTATTGCCCTTGGCTTGGCTTTCAAAGCCTTAGAAGATCTGGCTCCAGTCCTCTATGCTTCCTTCTTGTAGTCTGCCAGCACACAAAGTATGTCTCTGTGTGGTTCCTCTCCCACTCCTTCACTGTTCTTTTGCTAGCTTATTCTTCTCAAAACTTCTGTCTGATGATGTCCACTGACAATTAAGGCTCTGTTCAACAGCATAGCTCTAGCAACATCTTCCCTAACAGAATGAAGTCTTTTCTACCCCTTTCTATGCTCCAAAACCAATTTCCACCTCTTGTCCCTAATTTTTGTCTTTTATTAGAGTTACTCTTGCACGCCACCCCTCTAGCACACATTTCTAAAAGTGTCAACTGGTCTTGCTCATCTGCATTCTCTACCACGTATAAAACTGCTGTATGGACACAAAGCAAACTTAAGTACTTATAAAAGAAACTAATAGCCTGAGAGTCAATAGAAGAAGGAAAATGGCTACTTTAAAAGAAATGTAGCCTGATTACTCCACATCTTCCTCTTCCATACTTCCACAGCCACATTGTCATTTTTACTACATGTACATTAAACTAACCTGAAACAATTTACAAAAAAACTCATTGTAGAAATAATGAGGACCTAGTCTAGGGAGCGAGTATTTTGTTTATCACATTTGTTTCTCTCCACACTGTGTCTGTAAGGCATGGAGTCCAGATGGCTCCCAAGATGGCCAATACAAAAGTGATAATTCCTTGAAGATCTGGAAGGTTTGATAATGCAAAGGACTATTTTTTTTTTTTTGAGACTAGGTCCCGCTATTTTTGCCCGTGGAACCCCAGGCTCATGTTGCCCGGGGTACCACAGACTCAAGCAATCCCCAACCTCAGCTTCCCAGGTAGCTGGGATTACAGGCGTGCACCACCACGCCCAGCTATTTTTTGGCACTAGGTCTTGCTACGGGCCCCAGACAGGACTCGAACCGCGATCCCTAGCCCCGGCCGCTTTATAGGCTGAAGCTTACAGGCATGAGCCACCATGCCCGGCCCAAAGGACTATTTTTAATGTCACATGAGGCTCTTCATGCCCATTCTCTTTTCAAGTTGTTTGCTAAAGAGCATCATTTACTAGCTTAATAACCTCTGAGCAATATAAAAATGAACAATGGACTGTCTTTGACCCATGGGCAGTAAACCAAACATAAACATAAGCAGATGGTTGTGAACTGTTACATAGCTAGGTTTCTACAGTGGTTCAGAGTTGCTCAGATCTCACTGCCACTTTCCTTTTATAAATGAAGGTCTTTTCCTATCAATATCTTCTCTATATAATAAAAAAACTGAAAATGCATAAGAGTAATTTAATGCTAGAGACTGACTGAGATCCTACACACACTGACACAGCTATAGAATTTTATTGCTGGAAGAAATTGTAGAGATTATCTCATTTCTTAATTAACTAAAGACACATAAATAAATATGATTAACTTACAAGTACTGGAGGGATAGAAGGCCTTCAAATGAATCCTTGTGTAATTCTGCCAATTTGTTGTGACTGAGAATTCTGGAAAATGAAAAAGTTATTTCTGGATCCAAATGAAAATGAAAAAGTATTTACTACACAGGATTAATTAATTACATGTGAGGAAAACCTGAGTAGGTGGTACCATCCCTAATCAGTAGGAATGGTGATCTCTACTTTGCTTTACCTCAAACCTTTCTTCTCATATTCTCCTCCTGTCTCTCCATCACACACACATATGCACACACACAGCCTTATTCTCCCCATCACATAGGATATTTAAAGTCTAGTGTCTACTAGCTAAGTTAAAACAAAACAAAAAACCTGTTAGTCCCAAACTCTGGGTGGCATCAATAGTGATGGAAATTCCTTTCTTTCCAAAACTTTCTATAGAAGCTCCATACAGAACCATATCAAAGCTGTAAATGAAGCCATGTGATATGTTTCCCCATTCAAATTTGTTTTGAAAACTATATCCTCTGTAGTGTTTAGTGCAGCACGGTTTACATCACCCATGACATGGACGCAGCCTAAGTGTCCACCGATAGAAGACTGGTCAAGAAAATGGGGTACAGTTATGCTATGGAATACTATTCAGTCACACAGTGGAAGGAGTCTGAGGGAATTATGTGAGTAAATCAAGTCAGGATGATAAAGACAAGTATTTTGGACATTGACATAGCAGGTGATCTGACAAAGCATTTAATTACTTACAAAAACTAGTGGTCACTAATAAATTGAGAGGGAGAGAGGATTCAAGGGTAGATGAGGAATGGTGGTAGTGAAAAAATAAAAATTTTGAGAATCAAAATGTGCACAGGGTGAACATAGCGGACAGCTTAATGATTGCAAGAAAACTACTTACATGAAGTCATTCATGTCAAAATCGAAAGCTGCCAGTGTCCCAGCAACCCCCAGTGTGCCCCCTCTTCCAATCACGACCCTCTCTCTGATCCAAAGGTAATCCCTACCTTAATAATAATTTCCTTGCATTTAAAAATGTACTTTTACCTATTATAGTCAGTCATAAACAACATAGTTTAGCTTTGCTGCTGCTTGAACTTTGCATAGGTGAAGCTGTACATTATCATTTTCTATGTTGCCTTCATTAACATTTTACAAATTGACAACAGCATCACATCAGGTAAAGTTGGCTCATTTTTCAATGCCTACTCTGACATTGCATGTCATGTTGGTACATAGTTGCATGTAGCTGAATTCCATAATTAACTTCAATCATTAAAAAATTTAAAGAAAGGAAACTTCATACAGTTATTGGAAAATAGTTAAGTATATTTGTAACAATTTGCTACTTTTTCAACTATGAATTTTATGAAATCTAAATACAAGTCAATAATTTCTGACAAAAAATTAAGGAACCATATTGAAATTTTAAAGAGTTAGAATGGAAAAAATGAGGTAAACTCAGTCACATTTTTATCCTTAGTACATGTAGAAATGATAATACTTGGACTATTTTGAAGATAGTAATAGCATATATAAAAATTACATACTGAAGTATTTTGGATATTAGAATTAAATATAATATATTACATTTATTTCGTTTATTATTTACTTTTTTTTAAAGAGGTTATCAGAACATTCAAGATTCTTATGTGGCTTGCATCAGGTTTCTAATGAGTAGCATTCCACTGTACTCATTCTACCACTGATGATAGTAAGACTGTGTAAGTTTTTTTTTTTTTTGTTTTTGTTTTTGTTTTGAGACTAGCTTTTGTTATTTTTGCCTGTGAGACTGCAGGTTCATGTTGCCTGGGGTACCACAGATTCAAGCAATCCCCAGTCTCAGCTTCCCAGGTAGCTGGGATTACAGGCATGTGCCACCATGTCCAGCTATTTTTTTGGGACTAGGTCTCACTTCGTGCCCCCAGCGGGACTCGAACTGCAATCCCTGGCCCCAGCCATGGCTTCCTAGGCTGCCACCTACAGGCATGCACCACCATGCCTGGCTTGTTTGAGTTTTTAGTTACTACCAATGATGCTACAAATGTTCTTGCAAATGGTACCTATTTGCTCAAGTTTCTCTAAGATATAAAGGAGGACAAAACTGTTTTCTTGAGAAGTTGTGCTTTCAAAATTTGGTAGACTGAAATATGCCAAATCTATATCTCCAACTCCATCAAAAAACCCCTAAGAATGATAGCAAAACATATAGTGAAAAATAGCCACAACTTGAGCTCAAAGCATGGGAACAGCTCCAACAACTGCTTTCCTACCCAAAATGCCCCAGGGTAACCCGCAGGGTGACTGGATGGGGACAGTGTAACAGGGACAGTGGACAGGATATCAAACCCATATCCTTCCTCCTTGGACCAGACAGCAAAGGATGTCTTCTGCCAGGCAGAAACATTTGTATCAGGGTCCCAGAGCCCTGGAAGTCAAGGGTATACGCTCCCTGACTAGCCACCAAATGTACCTCCTCCCACCTCTTTCTTGTGTTCAGGGAAAATCCAACAGGATTAGAAGCTTTGGGAACTCATTTCATCCCGCCCCTTGATCAGGGAAACAAAAACAGGAGAATTTCAACTACAGAGGTATAAACTGCACTTAGGACTGAATCAACCCAAGATAATTTGGATGAAAAGTGTCATTATTAATGATGTCAGTATTAATGATACTGTTACAATGTAATTTGTAACAGTACAAATAACCCAGTTTGTCAGTAATAGCAATGACAGTTGAAATCTAAATCAGAACTTGAAAGAATGGCCAGTGGACTCTCCAGAACACACAATGAGCCACAGACACACTTGAATGGGCATGGGTTCTGTTTGGAACAGGGTTGGGGTGTTTACACCCTTGTCTTACACCTGATGAGCAAGAAGACACACAGCTAATATCACCAAGACTGGGTTGAGGGAGTGGGAGAGGATCAATACAGAAATTCTGTAAGAGATCAAAGGTAAGGTCTTCTTGCCTGGGAGAATCCTTTCTTTGAAGGTAACATTCTCCATCCTTCAGGATCCTTGGGGATCTAAGAACTTGCTATGTTGTCTTGTAGAACTAGTTCCATCAAGTTACATATTTCAAACTTCCTACTTTCTCTCAGAGTATGTGCTGACCACATATCTATAATACTTTCAAGAGGGTCCCTTCCTTGCGTTGTTGCAGATCTGGAGAACCGCCCCCCTCACCCAAGTTCCTGAGAGAACCTGCCCAACCTTTCCCCCGCCCAGGGGGGGAAATAGAAAACTTAAACAGGTCAGTCACAAGCAGTGAAACTGAGGCAGTCATCAGAACTCTCCCTAAAAACAAGAGCCCAGGTCCTGATGGTTTCACAAATGAATTCTACTAAACTTTCAAAGAGGAACTAGCACCAGTACTGTTAAAACTCTTTCAAAAATTGAGAAAGAAGGAAAGCTACCAAATTTTACCTTCTATGAAGCAAACATTACACTAATTCCAAAATCAAATAAACAGTGCAAAGAAAGAGAACTACAGACCAATCTCCCTAATGAACACAGATGCAAAACTTCTAAACAAAATCCTGGCAAACTGAATCCAACACTGCATAAAAAGGATTATCCATCATACCAAGTGGGATTCATCCCAGGGGCACAGGGATGGTTCAACATCCGAAAATCAATCAACATAATCCATTGCATCAACAAAGCGAAAAACAAAAACCAAATGATCATATCAATAGATGCGGAAAAAGCATTTGATAAAGTTCAGCATCCTTTCATGATGAAAACCCTGGAAAAAATTGGTATAAAAGGAACAAACCTCAATATAATAAAAGTATATATGATAAACCCACAGCAAATATCATCCTCAATGAGGAAAAACTGAAACCATTTCAACTAAGGCCTGGAAACAGGCAAGTATGCCCACTCTCTCCACTCCTTTTCAACATAGTTCTGGAAGTCCTAGCTAGGGCAATAAGACAAGAGAAAGATATAAAAAATCTAAATAGGGAAAGAAGAAATAAAGCTATCATTATACACAGATGATATGATACTCTATGTAGAAAACCTAGAAAAATCAACAGAAAAGCTAATTGAAATAATAAACCAATTCAGTAAGGTAGCTGGATACAAAATCAACACACAAAGATCAACAGCATTCATATATGCAAAGAATCAATCAGAAGAAGAAGAAATTAAAAAAAAATCCCATTTACCATCGCACCAAAGAAAAATTAAATTCTTGGGAATTAACCTAACAAAAGAAGTAAAAGACCTATACAAAGAAAACTATAAAACATTCTTAAAAGAAATAGAAGATAATGTTAAAAAATGGACAGACATTCCTGTTTATGGGTTGGAAGAATCAACATTATCAAAATGGCTATACTACGAAAGGCAATCTACAGATTCAAATCAATTCCAATAAAGATCCCAATGACATATTTTAAAGAGATAGAACAAAAATTACTGAAATTCATATGGAACAACAAAAGACCCCAAATAGCCAAAACCCTTTTGACAAACAGGAGAATGGAGGTATTACTATTCCAGACTTCAAACTATACTACAAAGCCATGATACTTAAAACAGCATGACACTGGTACAAAAACAGGCAAACAGACCAATGGATCAGAATCAAATACCCAGAAATAAAACCACACATATATGGTCAACTAATCTTTGACAAAGAGGAAAAATACATACTCTGGAACAAGGATAGCCTCTTCATAAATGGTGTTGGGAAAACTGGATCAAGACGTAAAAAAATGGACCCTCACATCTTGTACAAAAATCAACTCAAAATGGATAAAGTACCTGGAAGTGAGACCTGCAACCATAAAATACATAGAAGAAAACCTGGGCAAAACCCTTCATGAATTTCACCCCAGAAATCCATTTTGGGAAACAACTATGGCTGGCAAAAAAATGAAGGAAAACATAAACAGCTGGGACTATATCAAACTAAAATGTACAGCAAAAGAGACAAAAAACAAAACAAAAAGAAACTCGATTGACTGGGAGAAAATTTTTGCCCTCCAGACAAGTGACAAGGGTCTGATAACAGATTCACAAAGAGCTCCTACAGTTCAACAAAAACAACGCAAAAACCCAGTCAAAAAATGGGGAGAACTAAAAAGATCAGATGGTTAATAGGCATATGAAAGAATGTTCCACATCACTAATAATCAGGGAAATGCAAATTAAAACCACACTGAGATACCATCTTACACCAGTAAGAATGGCCCATATAAATAAAACAGACAACAACAAGTGTTGGCGTGGATGTGGAGAAAAAAGGAACTCTCTTACACTGCTGGTGGGAGTGCAAAACTGGTCCAGCCACTATGGAAGACAGTGTGGAGGACCCTCAAAACAATTCAAAGTGGAATTACCATTCGACCCAGCAATCCTACTATGGGGAATCTACCCAGAGGACATGAAAACACTAATTCAAAAGGACACCTATATGCACATGTTTATTGCCGCTCTGTTTACAATTGCCAAGATTTGGAAACAAACCAAATTCTGCAAAACTGATGATTGGCTGAAAAAAATGTGGTATATGTACACGATGGTATACTACGCATCAATCAAGAAAGACAAACATATGTCATTCGCATCAACATGGATGGAACTAGAAAGACTCATATTAGCAGAAATAAGTCAAAAAGAAAAAGAGAAATACAGGATGGTCTCACTTATATGATGAATATAGGGAAAAACAAACAAACGAATAAGAAAAAATAAAAGCAACCAATGGGACTGAACAATGGAGCAAGAGAGGAGGAGGGGGAAGAAGGAGAGGGAGGTGAGGAACACTAAAGAGTAGGATGGCTAACAGATGTTAGGAAGTGGGAAAGCCCCAGAGTAAACAATAATGTAATATAAATACACATATATATGCAAATTAAAAAATTTTAAATTAAATAAAAAAAAAACAACCATCACAGAGATAGTTGATATTCTCTGTGGATATCTCTTCTATCCTATTCCCCATTATACATTCCCAGAAATAATAATCAGTACACTAGATTTGATGTTTGTCATTCCAGTGATATTTGAAACTTTTAAATCATACATCAGTAAATAATGTTATTTTGCATGGTTATAATTTTATAATTATGACATTGTAATATGTATACCTATCTATGTAACTTGCTTTCTTCCCACAAAAAAAATTAAAAAAAAATTGATGCTATGTAAAAGTAAAAAAATAAAATAAAATAAAATCATACTTAAAAATTTTCTCTTAAAAAAAACTAGCTTAAGGTTTACTTCAGCCTCATAGCTTTTGACAATTAATTTAATATCCCCTAGAAACTCTGCTACTGAAATGAAGGGTAGTTTTCAGTTTTAAGTGGGCTCTCTATATAAAATATAGTTAAATATATAAAAGATCATTGAAATAAAAACAATAAAAATAAGTTGGAGTTCTGAGAATGAATGTATCAAAATCCCTGACCTCAAATGAAATTCACCACATAAGAAAAAATAACTGTAATGGTCAAAATGTGTGTGAAGGGAAAAATAGGTGCTGCCAAGAGTGAGTTTTCTCACTACTGTTAGGTAATGGTCTCAAATTTCCATGGAAATGACCCAAAAAGAAAAAAATTAAATCGATACATACAATGATGTTTATAGTAAACCTCTGTTTAGTGATAAAAAGTGGGAAAAAATTCCACCTCTCTGTATCACTTAATAAAAACTGTATATGTAAACAGCAGATGGCGTTCAAAAAAGCCATTGGAAATTACTGTTTATGAAAAGGAATTAAGACAAAAATGAAACTTATAGAAACTAATTATAACTTTAGAAAATAGAAAGACTGAAAAGAATTCAGCAAGGACAAGGAAGTACCAGGGGATGGTTCCTAGGTGTTTAAGGCAATGTTTTCTGACAGGCTGATGCCCATCTCATTACTGTTAGGTTAAAATTTTAATGATAAGACAGGGAGTATTGTGGGTATTTTAAATTAATGGGGTTTCTTTTTCTGAAGCTGTTTATATGAAAATATAGTAAAAAAAATAAATAACAATTGTAAGTTCAAATTGATTGAAAGGTGGGGCAAAATGAGTCAGTTACAAAGAGTTACCCAAAAAAGGTGCTTCAAATAGCCACTAACTAAATTACATTGATAAATTACATTGATCTGTAGAGTCCCAAACATTCATTTTGACTGAAATAGTATTTTTAAAACTAATGTGAATCAGTTTAATTGTTCTTACATCATAGAAATATCAAAACCAGGCATGAACAAATATTTAAGAAACATTTATGTTTAGTTTCTGGCCACCCTCCCTTTCACTAAGGCAAACTCCTGAATTTCACAAGGTTCACTCCTTGTCAAGTATTATATATCTATATATATTTCATAACAATGTTATGGACATTACTTCCACCTCTGTAACATCTAAGAAGTTGAGAGAGCTCAGGGTTTTATTTTTTAGACTTAACTACACATAGAATACAAACAATAAACCAGCCTAGATTTCATTTGCTCTCCTTATCATGCTTGCTTTCTTTCCAAATACTCATTAATGCTTGAAATTATAACTATCTATTGGACTTGTATATTTGTATATATGTACTGTATATAGTATATACACGTATACATATATCCATATTATAAGCATGTATACAGTATATTTAGTATATCTGTTACATATATATGTCAAATATGTATATGCATATATACTATATCTATATTTATAAACTCCTGAGAGATGAAATCTTAGGTTCATTTTGTTCTTGGGTCTGTAGCTCTAATACATAGGACAGTTCTTGGCACATAGTAGGTGCTCCATAAATATGAGCTGAATGAATTCGGAAAGCAACATGTCATCAATCTTCAGATATACTACTCTTATTTAAAACAAACTGTTATCACTTTGGCAGATAAGTAGAAATTTATAGAAGTAGTATCTTTATTCTTCCCTACATTTGTGAATCAATCTTTTGAGACAAGAACCCATTAAGAATTTCATAAAAGCTATGGGTCCTTTTCCTAGAAAACTGAACGTTCTGGAATGCATGTGCATCCAATGTCCATTTGCGGCCCTCCCTTTTGGGGACACATCCACCAACAGAATGAATAGGAATCGGGGCACCGAACTTTGAAGGGAAACAAGATCACATCTCTATGTCACATTTTTCAAATGAAACTTAGCATTTCCTTTTCATAGAATGAAAGCAGCAAGCCACAGTAGATTAGCAGTATGGCTCATCTGGTCTCCAACAGAAACCACACTTTTTCATATAGTTGTTGCAGGCATCACAAGCTAGCATCTATTCTCATCGCAACTTTGAAGTTACAAAATGGTTTAGATTATACAGACCATGCCTGGTTCAGCCATGCTGCCCGGCCATGAACTCCCGGCTGCCCAGCCTGCCACACTCCTTTTGGGTTTGGGGAGCACAAGGTAGGGAGGGCCCCGCTGCATGCCAGGGCAGCGGGGAGCAGCTTGGGGTGCCCTTGAGTCACCATCCCACAAGGTGGCCAGGGAAGGCGGGGTTCAGCCACGCTGCCAGGCCCTGAACCTCTGGCTGCCCAGCCTGCCACGTTCCTTTTGGGGTTAGGGGAGTGCAAAGTAGGGGGGCCCCTTCCGTATGCCAGGGCGGCAGGAAGCAGCTGGGGGGGGCCCTGAGCCAGTGTATCACAAGGTGGCTGGGGAAGGTGGGGGTAACCCTGCCCACATGCCCGGTTCAGCCATGCCGCTGGGCACTGAGCCTCCCCCTCCCCACCCTCTACGCTGGATGGGCAGGGTGGGGTGGGAGTGGGGGGATTGGTGGAGGGTTGTGGGTGGTAGGGGTCATTCCCTCTGGTCTTCTCCAAATCCAGTCAACCCTCACCAGAAGCAACTAAATCAGTGATTCAACAGCGGTTGCACATGAATACAGAGGTGAAAAACAAAGAAGTATCGGAACAATGAACATGTCAGATCCGTGGGACACAGGACTATAAGACTGATTATAGAGACAAACTACCTCAGAAATACAACCACTGAGATCTACAATGATGGGAATGGAATTTCCCATTCGGCGAGGCCTTCAGCATGATCAAAGGACACTCCCACTTTAGGGGGTGGGGAAAGCCACAGAGACGCTCAGTGGTCCCAAGACGAACCGGACCAACCATCTTCCAGGGCCTATCTCGATAAAAAAAAATGGGTGCACAAACTTTGGCCGAGAGAAACGCTCCTGATGCCAGCAACGAGAACTACAAAACAAAGAAGAAGCAAAATATGACAGAAGATGGGTTGGAGTAGCCAATCAGAAAGGAGGAGAATACAAGAAGAATACAATCAGAAAGGAGGAGAAGAATACAATACAAAAGAATACTGAAAAAATACAATCATGTATGAACTGGAGGCCAGCAGTAAAAAGACACTTGAGGTATATACACACGATGGAATATTACTCATCAATTAAGAATGACAAATTCGATGACTTCATGACAACATGGGATGTACTTAGAAGAAATCATACTAGTGGAAACAAGTCAAAAAGAGAAAGACAGAAGTCAAATGGTTTCACTAATATATGGAATATAGTGAAAAAATAAACAAAAGCCTTGAGGAAAAGTCAAAACAAGTTAAGCACCAAACTGAAGCACACAACTTTGGGCAGGAGGGAAAGGGGGGGATTGGAGGGGAGCGTGGGGGGGGGTAAATCCCTGGGATTACAATGATGTAAAATTTATACATAAATAAATTATTAAAAAAAAGACACTTGAAAACTAAGCACAGGCCACTGTATCCCAGGAAACCACGTCCACGCTGGACAAAAGGACATTACTGCAGGAAAGAAGAGGAAGAACCCAAGGAACTAAAAATTAAACAATAAACGGCAGTGAAAGAAGAGATGGAGAGACTGGAGGTGGAATGGGGGAAGGGGAAGGAATACCCAAAAGGCAAATGTAAACAAAACTTATTCAATAAAAATGAGTATTAAAAATTAAAAAAAAACAGATTATATAGACCTACTATTTGTTTCTTGTTAATGTGATAAGAGAAGATATACCATTTATCATAATACATATTTATGCATGTAGAAATATGTATTTTGAGAACTATTATTTCAATATAAGTGGCTTCCCATATATTTTAACTTAGGCACTGAAAAACATTCCCAAAACATCAACTTCTAGGGATCACCACAATGATAGAGTATGGGGGGAAAATGTTAAGAAATATTGCTCTGGGGTACAATGGAACCCTCATCTAGAAATCTTGACTGAACAGGGACTAAAAAGTATCAAACTTAGAAATCTTCAACCTTCACCAGACTCATGTTATAGGTATACGGTCCCAAACATATGTCTTGGAAAACTGACTTATTTATTTATTTTAGGCTCAGACTTCCAAGGGAATCAGAATGTCTATTTTTTTTCTTTACCTTTTTTACTGATTACGTACTATATCATTGTATATCTTGAGGTTCTCCCGCCGCTCCGTTACCCATCCGGATTTCCTGTGCCCATCCCTTCTCCAAAATCCCCCTCTTTTGTTTTATGCTTTAGTTCTGCTCTGTTTGTTGGTTTTCACTTTTCTTTGTCCTTTTGTTTGTTATCTCTATAGCCCTATAGCCTGCATACAGGTGAGATTATCCAGTATTTTTTCCTTTCTGACTTATTTCTGCCAGCAGGATTCCTCCTAGGTCCATCTATGTTACCACAAATGCATCAAATTTGTCTTTTACTGAGTGTGGAAAATAAATTAAGTTTTCAGTTTCCATTTCTATTTTTTAAAAGTGAAATCTGTATATTTGTACAGCTTGAAATCCCAAGTGTATACAGCACACAATCAAAACTTTTTCCTACTCCTGTTTCCCAGTCATCCTTCTCTCCTCCCCAGAGGAAATGAGTTTTATTTCTTCTACCTAATGACTTTAATTTTTCCTCTAAGTTTGGGAAAGAATATCTCCAAGTTAGATCCTACAATAGGAAATATAAACTAAATACAGTATGTAAGAACAAGTTAAAAACAATGGTCCAATTCTTTCTTTTTTTCATTGATAATAAACTATCAGAAAAGGGGGAATTTATTTTAGGGTGGTCATAATACCTATTTTTAGATTACTGTGATTGTATGTGTCCTATTAATTTACAAGTCATTAGGATTTGTTTCTTCAGGATAAGCTAATAATAAGATACACAAATAATCATGAAATAGGCCAGCTAAATGACTTAGAATGTAAATTGTTTTTCAAAATACTAGTGTGTCTACACTGACTTTTTCTACACATCAATTAAAATGATGATACAGGTCAATGGGCATAGGACAGACAATCCAGAGAAGAAGTACAAATATTCAATCAATATAGAAAGATATATCATTTATAAGTAATCAGAAGAATTCAAATGCATATGGGATCCCCTGTATGCACTCAATAGATCAATCCAAAAATAGAGTGTATTCAGTGATGAAAGCTGTCATAACATGTTGATTGGAATAAAAATTCACACCATTTATTTGAGATCAATTAAGATTTTATAAGTATATAGTCTTCTATCTAACAATTCCATTTTGAGATATCTATTCCACAGAAATACTCACAAAGATGCACGTACAAAGCTGTGCATTGTTGCATGTAATCAAACTGGATATACTGTAAACATCCATCATAAGAGAAATTATTAAACTTTTATAAGCATATCATGGAATAGTACATAGGAATTAAAATGGATGGGGTAACCTATGTACCTTGAATAAAAGAAATCTAAGACGTATCAAGAAATAAAATCGTCAAATTGCAGGTTATCATTTATGTAACAAAAGATAAAATATCTATAATAGATATTTGTAGATGGCAAACTATTTTGTCATATATAAATACATATGCAAATACACAGAGAAAATCTAGAAAGCTATACACTAAACTTAAGAGTAGTAATTATGTCAGGAATGGGGGTTTAAGTTTTCACTATACATGTTACTTTATTCTCATTGAGAATAGAACCAAATAGAATCAATTTCCATCATATTATTTATATAATGGAAAATAGACACTTAAAGGGGACCGACAAAATTTATTTTTTAAAATAAACATAGAATTGCAATCAAGAGAGGTTAATCTGGGACATGAAGAGGCAAATACCTTTTCTCAGAAGTACTCAAAATTCTGACCTAAGGATGTTACAGTGCAGCTAATTTTGTTTGTTTACAGCCATATTTGGAAAGAATATACTCACAGTTTCTCGGTCCAAGGGTATGACTTCCATACATTTTCATCAATGTAAGAAATATTGTTTCCTTGGAAATCTCTGTGAAGAAACACAGTTCATATTCTTTAATAGGCAGGAAAAGAATGGACAGAATAAGTGAGAGAGTCATGGCAACCATGTGGGGAAAGTTCAAATGCCGAAAACACCAGCTTTCTACTTTCTACGCTGTCAGGGTCTCGGTTTACACAATAAATGAAGACACAACATGGAGCCACTGGAACCGTGAGGCCTCTCATCAGAGGCAGAATTTCCTCTCTGTCGAGTTTCATGGGTACACACGATGATGCCAGCTAATCTCAATGTGAATATATTTTCCCCAAGTCATCAACAGGTTTAAAATGAATGTTCAAAGGAGGATCTTTGACACAATGAGAAACTTGGCAGGAAAATGGCAAAAAATTTATCATTATTGGCAAATAAATATAAAGAAACCCTATGCAAGGCAACACCAAAGCTTTGGCTCAGTGACAGATGATGAAATCTCTTCAGGTGTTAAAGGACAATAAGGGTAATTAAAACTTAAAGGGGTTAATACGGAACATTCTCAGGCACTGGCTACAGAAAAGGGCTCACCACGGAATAGGCAGTCAACTGTTGCCTGGATGGGGCACAAACGCAAAGGAAAGAGACTGGAAGAACCCAAACTCCACAGTGGTAAACAGGAGTTATCTTACGGGGGGGGGGGGCTAGGTAGGTGACATTTTATAGCAGTGAGACGTGTACCCATAAATTACAAGTTCATGTCAGAAGTTTGGTTTCAACTTTAACTCTGTGTTCTCTTTCCTCAGCAACATTTTACCTATTCAGTTTATGTATGTATTTTTCTGAGGGTCCAGAAATAAATCAGAACAGAAAGCTGTCTGCCCACCTGCCCAGAGGGCATTTCCACACCACCAGAAAGGCTTCTCGCTGCTTAACGCTCATCAACAGAAATGTCGGAAACTCATCTTGAAACTGGCTGTTTTCCCCACTTGCCATAATTCCATTATGTATACTACCATCCAAAATAAAAACCTTTGAGTCATTTGATTTTTCTTTACTTCCCAACTCTAGCATGTAACTAACTTC
>PVHY01025790.1:0-17962 GCA_004024945.1 Uropsilus gracilis
AGAAAGACTGGACTTGCAGGGTGCCTGCCTCTCAGGCTGGGAGGGGCAAAGGGCACCATCTTGGACTGCGTCTTTGGGGCCTTTGGGACTGAGAATGGTGACGGGGGTCCGATAACTGCCCCATGTGGCGTTAAGGACTGTTGGTTTTCTTGCCTAGTTTTCCTTGCTGTGTTGTTCAACTGCATTTTGAGTGGCAACTGCTACCTGCTGGTGAAGCGGACCTGGGCCTTGAAGGTTGGAGACTTTTGCTCCTCCTTTGGGAGGCTTTTCCTCTCTCCTCTTTGACCCGATTTCAGGCTGTATTCGGTTTCTCCCCTCGGAGACGTCTTCCCTGTATCCTTCCACCCGCGCAGACCACATGATCGGTGTCCACAGTCCCTTGTGGTCTTGCCTCCCCTGTTTTGAACCCCCCCACCCAACCTTCCCTGGCTGCAGGCCCCAAGTCTGTGATCCTTGCAAGGTTTGTCTTTTCCTGACCCTTTGCTGGATTTCTCTAGATTCTACCTGGACGTGAAATCACGTCGTATTTCTCTTTCCTTCTGACTTACTCCGCTTAGCGTAACCCCAGCTCCATCCACGTCAAAAGTGGAACGGGGTTGCTCTTTTTGATGGTTGACGTTTCCCTTGGGTCTGTTAACCACATCTTGTCCACTCACCTGTCTGGGGCATCCGGGTTCTTGGCCTGTCTTGGCTGTTGTTGACAGCTGCAGTAGACTCAATAGTTCAGCTTTCTTTCGTGTCCTTTGGGTAGATTCCTGGGAGTCAAATCGCAGGACCAGATGGTTGATGGATTTTAGAGCCTTGAGAAGCCTCCACACAGCTTTGCACAGTGAATGAGGGTTTTATCTCCGCACCAGCAGCTTAAGAGGCTTATATCCTGAGGTGTGTCCTTCACCGATAAATGGAAACACAGCATGTGCTGTAATAGACGATTGTTAAACGTTCATGAAACAACTTATACACAAAATGGGCTGCATAGTAGAAACAACGATAGAAAATATAGCCGCCAAAGTAATGTCTGCTTTTGTTTTGTTGTTGTTGTTGGGGGTTAGATAATGGAGGGATTTAAGGACACAAATTTTATCAGCAAAACTTTAAATCTCTGCAAAATGTGGCTTAGATGTAGACTATTAAATACTTTTAATAGATGTAATGGGTATTAATTAAGGTACTAATGGGAAGTGTTAATGGAGCATGTTTTATTTTATTTGTTTGTTTATTTATTTATTTATTTGTTTGTTTGTTTGTTTATTTATTTATTTATTTATTTATTTATTTATTTATTTATTTTGAGACCAGGGTTTTGCCCATGGAACCGCAGGCTCTCGTTGCCCGGGGTACCACAGACTCAAGCCATCCCCAGCCTCAGCTTCCCAGGTAGCTGGGATTACAGGCGCGCGCCACCACGCCCAGCTATATTTTTTGGAACTAGGTCTCGCTGTGTTGCCCCAAGTGGGACTCAAACCGTGATCCCTGGTTCCTGCCGCGGCTGCCGCGTACAGGCAACACCACCATGCCTGGCCTGAGCATGTTTTAAATGCCCCTCAACGTTGTCAGAACCAATCTATGTATCAGAAACACTGGGAACACTCAGAGAACCATGTAATTAGTCTAGACGGTGTCTGAGTTGGGCACATCTTTAACTATCCCTAATGAGTATAATAGAATCAGGACTGGGAACTGTAACCTGGGCGTTTCATGTCTAATTTGATTTTTGAAACAAGTCAGTAGGGAGGATCCATCATTCCCTCTGTTGATCTTTCCAGAACAGCATCACAGCAGGTGTTTGTGATCCTAGTTCGTGTTTCCCATCATTTGCATGTTTTCTCTGTTAACCCAAAGCGTCCATATCCAAGGGAAACAAAGGTCAGGGTTGTCTTGGGGAACTGATGGAAGGACAGATTGCTTGAAGGAGACTCTTCCTGGTGTCAGGGAACGAAGTTACAAGTTGTCAAGGAGGCTTAGAAGGCTGAGGTTGGAACCTGGTTTTGCACACACCCCTTCCCCCCACAGCCCCTCGTTCCTTGATTACAAACTGGACTCGGTGAGACCTCAGCAGCGCGTGCAACTATTTACACCTGAAATGCACGTTGGTAGCTCTAAGCCACTACACAGTGAGCGACCTGGAAGACCAAAAGCCTTCAGGCACCAGGTGTTCCCTCTATCATGGAGGGCTGCCTTCATCAGATACGGGAAGGAAGAACTCTTGACAAGTCCGTTGCCGTTTCAGGACTGAGAGGTGCATCGCACACTGATGGCACCCAGGGGGTGAGGAGGGCGTAGGACTTTCTGCATTTCACCAACACTACCAAAGTTTGAAGTCTGCTGAACCAACTTCATGAGTTATATTAAAAAAAAAGAAGAAGATAACCCACCTATTTTAGCAAGCTCTTCTGTCCACAGAGGAGAAAAGACAGTAAAAATTGCTAACAACTGAGGACCAGGGCTGGTCCGTAAAAACATTTTTCCATCGTGAGCCTGTGGCTGTAATTAGAATAGGGATAATGTGGCTTCGGAATCGAGTTTTCAGAACTTCCAGGCCAGGGAAGGCGGGTGTCTAATAAAATAAGGCTACTGGCCAGTGTTCGGGCTCGGGTGACCCGGCTCCATCAGGTGGAGGCCCAGGATGTGGCTCACGATGCGGTGAGAGGCGTTTCCCCAAAACCAAACAGCTCAGTTCCCCCCCAAAATAACCTTCCATAAATTCTGCTTTCGTTAGAGAAAAAAGGCAACTTCGAAGTGGTTTGTATTAGAATGCTTTTTTTTTCTCCCTGGGAGGGAAGGCCATTTCTTATTGAATATGCTTCCTTCAAAGAGTGACCTGTAGCCAGGCGTGGTGGCACGTGCCTGTGCTCAGCTACCTGGGAGGCTGAGGCTAGGGGCCACTTGAGTCCGCAGGTTCGAGACAACCCTGGGCAACATAGCAAGAACTAGTCTCAAAAAAAAAAAAGAAAGAAGGGGGAGAAAAGAGCGGCCTGTTTGTTTCTGTATCCATGGGATCTGCGTCTTCTAACCGTGTTTGCGTCTGGACCATTCTCCAGGTGGAGGGAGATGTGGCTCAGTGACGTGCAGAGAGAAAGAGGGGAAAGAACAGGGAAACCCTTGAAGAAATGCAAGGAGGAAGCAGGACTGGAGAACCTGAGAAGCAGGCTGGGCGTGCACCCCGTGTGACTGCCCGCCGGCGGGTCAGTGGGCATCAGGGTTTGTGCACGTTAGCCTCTATGGGCGGCACCTGTGGTGTGAGCCCGGCCGTGATTGCACACACCTGGCCCCGTGGGCGTGCGCACACTTAGGTGGGTGTGCACGCCTGGGCCTGGGCCAGGAAACTCAGGGAAGGCCGGAGAGAGAAGGCTGGAGAGAGAGCCCCAGGGGGAGGGCGGCCGGCCAGAGACTGATGCCCGGGGCCTTGGAGGCTGGGTGCCCGCCATCTCCCGGCCCACCCGCCTGCCTTGTCCGTCAGCTGGCTGCACATTGGCCCAGCCTTTGGGTGTGAGGAGTCCGCGCTCCTGGGCCCCTGAGCGCTGACCCTGTGCCCTCAGCCAGGGCTCCGGGCCGCTCGCCGTCCGTCTGCAGAGACTCTGCCCAGCTGTGGGCCTGGGCCACGCTCGGCCCCTGCCTGGAGCAAGGACACGGGCCCCACCGGCCGGCCGTGCACCAGCCTGTTTCCCAAGCCTCGTCTCTGTTCCGGAAGAGGCCCAGGCCCCGCGGAGCCACAGGACCTGACGAGCGCCTCAGCGTTCTTCCCCGAGGCCTCGCTGAGGCCCAGGTCTCGGACGCTGCTGTTCACGCAGCCAGTGACCCCGCTGGGGACGCCGCCCACCGCCCTGGCCGGCAGTCAGCGCAGGCCGGGTCTCCGCACCCCAGGTACGTCCTCCTTCCCGCTCCGTCCTTGGCCGATGTCGGTTTCCTCTCCAGCACCAGCCCCAGGATGGCTGTGGACGTGAGGCTCGCCGTCGAGGCAGCTCCGCGGGGCTCCCGACTCTGCTTCTTCTTTTACAAATAACTATTTTTTAACTTGATTGTGTATATTATATTATATTATATTATATTATATTATATTATATTATATTATATTATATTATATTTATTGCATTAATTGCATTAATTGCATTAATTGCGTTATATTATTTTTAGCTTGATTGTATATATATAATATTATATTTTATTATAATATATATAGTATAGTATAGTATTTTTTAACTTGATTGTATATATATTAACTTGATTGTGTGTGTGTATATATATATATATATATATATATATACACACACACATCATTGTCTACCCCGAGGTCCTCCCACCCGTGACCCATCTTAATCTCTTGCGCCCCTTCCTCCCCAGCCCCCCCCTTATTCTATGCTTCAGTTCCACCAACAGTTTTATTATTTTTTGGTTTTTTTGTTTTAGAGTGGTCAGGGAAGCTTTATTTTCTTTACAACTGTGAAGTAGTGAACTTCTTTTTTTTAATAATTTATTTATATATATATTTCACATCATTTCAGTGCCTGGGGGTCACCACCACCTCCCCTCCCCACCCGCTCCAGCTGGTCCCCTCTCTCCCCTTGTGCCGTTTCATTTGGTTGACCATATAGTAGTGAAGCCATTTGGTTTCTGTCCCTTTCTATCTGGCTCGTTTCTGCTAGAATGATTTCTTCTAGGTACACCCAGGTTTCCATAAATTCATCAAATCTGTTGTTTTTAATTGATGAGTAATATTCCATTGTGTATATAGACCACATCTTTTTCATCCGCTCATCTGTTCTGGGGCATTTGGGTTGTTTCTATGTCCTTGCGATTATAAATAGTGCTGCAATAAACATCCGAGCACAGGTGTCCTTCTGTACCCACATTGAGGTCTCCTTTGGGTAGATTCCCAAGAGAGCAATTGCTGGGTCATATGTAGTTCCATGTTCAGTAGTTTGAGGATCCTCCACAGCATTCCATAGTGGCTGGACGAGTTTACATTCCCACCAGCGGGATAAGGGTGTTCCTTTCTCTGCACATCCACGCCAGCACTTGTTGTTGCCTGTTCTTTGGATGTGGGCCATTCTTACAGGTGTAAAGTGGTATCTCCTTGTGGTTTTGATTTGCATTTCTCTGACTGCTAGTGACACTGAGCAACTTTTCAACAGTTTTAAATCATTCTTGTCCATTTGTCTGTTTTCCCTATATTCTGGCTTATTCCCACTGCCATGATTCTCTCTAGCTCCATCCATGTTGCTGCGAATGATACAAGTTTGTCTCCTTCGATGGATGAATAATATTCCACTGTCTACATAGACCACAACTTTCTGACCCATTCGCCTGTTTGGGGCATTTGGGTTGCTTCCGTATCCTGGCTGTTGCCAGTAATGCTGCGATAAACATCCGGGGACAGGCGTTCTTTTGAGGTAGAGTTTTTGTGTCCTTTGGGGAGATTCCCAGAAGTAGGCTGGCTGGATGGACTGGACGCTCTATTTCCAGTAGCCTGAGGGTCCTCCACACAGTCTTCCACGGTGGCTGGGCCAGTTTGCATTCCCAGCAGCAGCCTAAGAATGTTCCCAGGTTCTTTTTTCACGCTTTCTGGGTGTCTGGACAGTCGCCGTCTGCCACCCCCTGCACGTCCAGGTCGTCATGATCCCACGTCTCTGTGGCTTGTTAGTTTCAGTGCCATTTCCCAAGCCTTTCTTCTGTGACCCACTCCCCTCCTCCACCCAGCCTCTTCTGATACCCTCACAGAAACAGTCACGTCTCTGGTTTTCTCCCTCTCTCAGGACCCCTTTCCTCTCACTATAAAATTGTTCCTGTGTCCTGAGAGTCCCATCACGGGTGGAAAGCACGCAGCCTTCTCCCCCCGTGGCTTTGCCTGTCAGTTCTCTGCTTATTCTGTGAAACTGGCCTTGGGGTGGCCCTCAGTTCGGCTGCCTCGCTTTCTCCCAGGAAGAAAGCAGTGGCCTCAGGGGTGCGCACTGTACGCTGTGATCACCCCCCTGCTGAACCCCTTCATCCACAGCCTGGGGAGAAGAGACATCACGAGACCATACAGCAACTTCTCTGCGAGGCAGTCTAGTCCCAGACCCTGTCTAATCACCAGGTGCATGGGGTGGAGAAAGCAGCAGAGCTAAGCATGGAGGCCTGGCTCTCTCCTTGCAGACTTTTTGTAACTCCCGTGGTTTTAACTCCTTGTGTAAAATACTGTTTCTCTCGTGTGTCGTTAGAGAGGCTGAGGGTGGAATTCTGAGGCCCTTTGTACAACGTTGTCACCACGTGACCAAATCCTGCTGGAACTATGCAACCTTCTGTAGCTTAATGATGACCCCGATGTCCCTGGGGGGCAAGCGGTGTCCTTCTCTGTATCTGAAAGGTGCATATGTTCACAGCTGTTGTGTTGTTCTACGTACACTTCTCATTCATCAGTTGTGATGATGCAAGTAATGCCTGACGATGCAAGTCACTGCTCCTTCACTTTAGATGGGATTGAAATACTCGGGAGAGCTTAAGCATCTGAGAACCAGTATCACCGCGAGAAAGTCCGACTTACTTGGCTTGTAATATGGCCTCCAAACGAGGGTATTTAGAAGCACCTTGTCTTTCTAGTGGGCAGCCAGGACTGAGAGCCTCAGGTTGGGTCCGACCTCTCCATCAGAGAGGGCCTCTCTGCCTTGGCTCCTACATGCTCTGTCTTGGGTCATAAAGAAGCCAATGTGATCAGTGGTCAAATAAGGGAGCTAAAGTCTACTGGTGCAATAGATGGTAGGTCTTTATACTCCTGATGTTTCTTCAAATATTACCAATCTACACACCATGTAGCCGGGCGTATGTGCTGATGGTGAAGCTGTTTCTCCAACCTCACACTTCTGTATCCTTGGTGATGACGGGTGGGGTATTTGGAATCACTGCTCTATTTCCTATCTTGTGTTCCTCTTTCAGACTCCCAGTCATGGTCGGTGAAAGTCACTGTATTGGACACACAAGTTTCCTTGAACACCCACTAAACCCTTGGTGTGGCAGCTTCTTCCTTCTCTCATAGTTGCTATTTTACTAGGTTTTGTCTTTTAGACCTTTTGCCCAAATCTATATATTAAAATCTCTTCATTAAAATGATTGGTTGGTCTCTCTTTTATGAGTGGAACTTTCACCTTGTAAAATGGAGTATGAAAGTATGTTGTGGGGTGTTTGCAATGGACAGGTTGCAAAGTATACTTCTAGAGGAAAGGTGGTGGTTGGAAAGTGTATACCCTCAGCCGTGAGAATGCACTAGGAAATAATTGGTGATTTATTTCCAGTTGTTGTATGGTTCTAGTGATACGTGAAGATCATTAAGTAACCCAAGTCACCATGATAAATTCATCTTCTTTCATATCCCACTAGAATTGGGAATGACCATGTTATCAGCAAAAGGGAACTCTTTCTTATGAGTAGAGACCGGTTGGGATCTCACTGTGCCTCATTTGACTACAGTTTGTCCTAATATTCAGTCTTTGGGTTCATTTGAGTTCTACGAGATGGGTCTCCATCTTTTCTTAAATATATTACATGCATGTTGGTGGCAGTAATCTTGTCACAGAAAAGATTTCTACAACCAGTTCCATTGCCTTTGCCTTTTACTAGTAAGGAAAATCACCTACCAACTGTGTCAGTGAGAAACATATATTCAAGAAAGAAATGATTCAAGTTCTTATTACATAATGATGATCAAATATTTATTAATTTCTGCCTCACATAAATGCCACACCTTGAAGATCACATAGGAGATCAGAAGATCAAAGCTTATAGAAAACCGTAAGTTCCTTGTCAAGAATAATTTTTATTTTTACATCAGTGACTCACTGTTGCTGTCCATCTAAACTAAAATTGAACTTGTGGTTGTTGGAGGAAAATTTTGATTGTTCTCATAAAGTAAAATTTGTCAGACTTCTTGG
The DNA here is from genome assembly GCA_004024945.1 of Uropsilus gracilis. Classification (NCBI taxonomy): domain Eukaryota; kingdom Metazoa; phylum Chordata; class Mammalia; order Eulipotyphla; family Talpidae; genus Uropsilus; species Uropsilus gracilis. The sequence goes on from PVHY01025790.1 coordinate 7,902, forward strand.
GTTCAGATTCTCACTTTGATTATCTCATAAACTGTGTCTAATTATTGGAATTTTTATGTCTGTCAACAGTTTCTACCCTTGATTCATGGCCTTTATAATCTTGACCTAAAGGTGGTTGATGCTGTTTTGTCCCAAGGAGGGCACATGGTGGTGTTTACTCATTCCACAGTTTCTAAAGAAACAGAAAGCGACAAGTGGGAGATGGGTATGGAATGAACTGCATATGGACACAGGAATTTATCTGAGGTAACAAATATCCTCGCATGAGATTTGGTAGTGACTGCATGACTATAGAGAGTTACTGGAACCACTGAATTTATATTTTCAATGGGTGAATTTAATTTATGCAAGTCATACCTTAATATAATTTTTTAAATCTTAAATTTAAATACATTTTTCCTGGATTTAGTCAATGTGAGCTGAAAGCATTTGCCTTTTCAGCAGTATCTACTAAATATCAATATTATCAGGCTCACTATATACACACTGGATGAACTGAAAAGAAGGGAAGTGAAATGAAGTTACAACAAAAGTCTTTAATTTACAACAAGCCAAGGTTTTGAGTGACTCAAACAGTCCTTACTCTGTCTCAAATAATCAGTTTCCTTTGAAGTCTAATTCTTTTCATGATAGTTTCTTGAAACACATTCATCTGCTGTGTTATTCTTTTTGGGTCTCAAATAAGTGGATATTTAACCAAGGATCTATGTATAAGTGATTTATTGAAAGAAATAAAGACCACTGCTGGGAGAGAGAAATAAATACAGAGAAGAAAATGTATCCATAACACTTGCATGAAGTCATCAAACACAATAATTGAGCGGTTTTCATCCTTTGGTGAAATTATACAATATGGTACAATATCCAAACCTCCGAATTACCCCAATAAGAGATGAAGGGTGTGGTTCACCCTGTACATCCAAATGTACACCCTATACATTCACCCTGTACACCCAAAAAGAACTCTTTGATGGGGGTGCTTCCGTGTCATACCTGCTAAGCAGGCATTGCATGATGTAAGTAAGTTCCAGATGACACTAGTTGCAGGTCATCTCTGCAGGGAAGACGTTGAGAGGATACTAGGGAACATGGGAGGAATGCTGACTGCATTTACTGCTCCATCCTTAACTGCAGATGTAGTTCTATCCACATTCTTAGAAAGTGAACTAAGTCCTAAACACATTCCCCCGCATGTAACTACCATGTCTCTACAGAGTGACAGGAACAATCAAATCAAATAAGAACACAACTTTTGATAGTAGTCAGCATTACATACCGTAGGCTCTTGGAGGGCATGTCTTTAACTGTGCAGAGATGAAAAATAAAGATCAGATAGCATAATTATGTAAAAAGAAGGAAGTCAGGAAGTTACGAAGCATCAAAATGAATGAAATAACTTCCTCTGTGGCAAATTACCATGAGTTGTATGAACAAACCGCCATTCAAGTTTAGATGATTGTTGTCAAGTAAGATAACATCACGGTTCTTATGAAATGGAAGATAGCAAAGTGACTGTCAGCTAGGTAGGTCACAGCCAAATAAAGCTATTCTTTTGAAGAGTGTGATGAATTCGGGAAAATACCTGAAAGAAATATTTCTGGATTGAAAAACAGGTCATATACATGCATAGTAAGCACAGTCCTGATCCAGTCAGCACGTTGCTATGACTACTCCATGACTTTCATCTTATTTCTGCTTGGAAAGATGAATGCAGAGTCAAATGATGGCAAAGAATGTGAACGCTGGAGAGTATTATTCACTGCGGACCTGAGGTTGGCACTTCATAGAATTAATGCTTCGAATCTCACATGAGAAAACTTTAGAATGACTGCAAGAAGTCTGATCAATACGGAAACATTTTGAATTGTGTACTGGGAAGAAAAGTGAATGAATTTCTTGAAACTGTTTAAAGAGAATCCAAGACAAAACCAAATGAAAGTGGTCATACATGTGTTGTCAAACAAAACAGTCTTTTGGGGAACACAAATCGATTCAGTGAAACATGCTTTATTACCTTTGGGGCTCACAGTGCCTGCTTAGTTCTGAGGTCAGTGACCCATCAGTGACAAGAGGCTGCTTGGTTGAACAGCCCTCCCAAGGCCCCCTTCACATCCTTGTTCCTCAGGCTGTAGATGAAGGGGTTCAGCATGGGGGTGACCACCGTGTACATCACTGAAGCAATTAAGCTCCCCTTGGAAGACTGGGCCACAGCCGTGGTGAGGTAGACGCCCAGGGCTGTCCCATAGAACAAAGAGACCACAGAGAGGTGAGAGCCGCAGGTAGAAAATGCTTTGTTCTTGCCACCAGTGGAGGTCATCCTCGTTAAGGAGGAGATGATCTGAAAATAAGAAAAGAGAATCCCCACGAAAGGAAGCACACCCAGCAAGGCAGTGGCCACATACAAGCAGACGTTGTTGAGGAAGGTGTCTGAACAGGCCACCTTGAGAATCTGAGCTAGATCACAGAAGAAGTTTGGAATTTCCGTGCCTATGCAGAATGTCAACCGCATCATCAGTAGAACGTGAAACATGGAGATCCATAAAATAATGGACCAAGACACCAAAACCAGGAAACCACAGAGCCGGGGGTTCATGATGACCGTGTAATGCAGGGGGTGGCAGATGGCGACATAACGGTCGTAGGCCATCACCGTCAGGAGGAGATTGTCCATTCCAGCAAATATCAGAAAGAAATACATCTGAACGAGGCATTCTGTGTAGGAGATGTCTTTGCTCTGGGCCTGGATGTTCACTAGTATCTTGGGGACCGTGGTGGAGGTGAAGCAGATGTCCACGAAGGACAGGTTGGAGAGGAAGAAGTACATGGGCGTGTGCAGGTGGGGGTCGGTGGCGATGGCCAGGATGATGAGCAGGTTCCCCAGCACGGCCACCAGGTACATGGACAGGAACAGCCCAAAGAGCAGGGGCTGCAGCTCAGGATCATTGGAGAGGCTTTGGAGCAGGAACTGTAATACTCTTGTATGGTTTGCTGTTTCCATGTGGATCCTGGGAGTTCTGAGGAGGGAGGCAAAAGCAACAATCAGTGAACGGTCAACCCCATCTCTTGTCTTCACCAAAGAATGGACGCCCTTCAGTCTATCAAGAGCTTCCAATGACAGTGCTTCCCTTGGCCATTTCCATTTCAATTTTATAAGATTAGTTGGATTTTATCATTTAGCAGAAGTCACTCTCTTTCCTTTACCTTTATCACTCATTGGTTATCATTCTCTGACACAAATCTATGTGGAACAACCACTTGCATCTTTCACACAATGCTTCTGAAATAATGTAAACCATCCTAGGTCTTTTCCTTGATAATCTCCATACTTCCATCACTCGGTCACTCCACCACATGATTGAGATATGGGTTTTCCCACCCCAACAATCTTAATTATATGACTTGATGTTTCCTATTCATGCAAATGCTGTCTCTTATCCCTTGTGTGTGAGTTTCCACAAGGTGTGGTTTTCTGCTACACCTTGCCTTTTGAGCTTAAACATGTCTAGGTGCAAAATAGGAGGTCAGTTGTTATTACTAAAATTATTATGCTATTAGCATACATCTAATCATTATCCACTGATTACAATTGTTTTGGATATAGAACTCTCCTATAAACTATTATAGAATATGATTTAGAAAATGTGGTCTTCAGTCCAACTTTCTGAAAGAGAATTTTGTTCCACTAACACTGTCTACTATCTACTAGCTATCTACTATCTGCTAACACTCTACTATCTACTGACTGTCTACAAATACTGTCTACTGTCTACTAACACTATCTCTGTGCCATTAAGACCCCACTTAAAGTCATGTTCAACCCTACTTAACTGCAACTGCATCACCTCTGCCATGCCTCATCTTGTAAGATTATGAAGGGATGGAGATGAACTGTGTGACTTTGCTGGCCTGATTCCTGTGACATGTAGTGGGTAGAAGAGAGCGTCTGCTTTTAAAATCACAATAAATCTGCTGGAATGGCTGTCCTTGATCAATATGCTATTGAGTGGAGCTGCCATTAGGATGGCATAAGACAGGCCTGTTCCCTGTTTCAAATGCCACATAGCACATCTAGTCAGTGAGATTCCTATTATTCCTATTTCAGAGTCTCCTAGGCAGTGGATTCTTCCAACAGTAGGAATAAGTATCTGGACCACAACATAAGAGAAGGAATCACTACCCCTAGGTCAAGTACAAAGAGCTATGAGTTTCAGTTCTGATGTGTACATCTTCTTGAGTGGGGATATTCTGTATTAAAGTCATTGAAGCTCACTGGAAAAAAAAGCTATAATGGCAGATCTATAAAATATTCAAAATCCCATAAATCATCCTAAAATTCCAAAGGCCTGTGTAAGAATTGGATGTAAATGTTCACACTCTGCATGACAGAAGACCAGGATGGCATTGCTAATGTTGACAGAATGCCAATAAATTAGAGAAAAATCACTGAGGACCAATTTGCTCTAGATCAGGTGAGAAAAAAAAATGGCTTCTGAGAAATACTAGTATTTCAGCTGTGAAAAGGATGAATAATTGTTACTCAGAGTAAATAATAACGAGGCAAGTATTTTGGACAGAGTACAGTTTCCCTATGCCCTGTGTGGTGGTGGACTTGATTGAGAGGCCAGTGAGATGGGCAGCAGAGAGCAGGACCAGGAAAGACAGATGCGGACCAGGAAAGACAGATGCGGGGGTTCAGCTGTGCACCCTAGGCTGTCTGTGGATGCATGCCTCAGCCACAATTTCACATTTATTTGTAGGTCATAATTGCTGGTGATGCTTATCACTGCCATTCTGGGGACCTGCAGGATGCCTGGCACGTAGGAGCCCAGCTCATACAGATGTTAGCGATAATAAATACTGAGACTCACAGCATAGGCATCTAACACAAAACTGAAATGCTCAAGCCCTTCATACGAATGACTCTAAAACAAACTAGAAACAGAATTAGAAAAATTAGATAAAATGCATGTGTGTCTACTTTAAGAGAATAAAATATCATGAACAAGAAATAACTCACAGCAAGGGAAGAAATAACTCACCCTGTGTGGGCTACAACTGGAGCATCTTGTCCTCTGCACTGAGGTTTCTGGAAGTCCAGTTGTGTTTTCATTTGGCTGGAATCAGACTTTCATTCCGGGGTAAAGGGAACGCATTTAAAATTCCCAGTGTCTCAAGGGTTGGATTCTCAGAACTCTTGATTGAATTAATTGTCCTGTTGTCTTCACACTCTCTAAATAATTCAACTCCCTTGGGTTAAAAATACAAGGAAATGGAAAACTTAACCGCCAATGCCATGCCTGTGTTGCGGACATAGAGGGAAAGAAATGTTTCCTCGAAGGAAAAATGTTTCTTCCTAGGATTTCACTCAAAAATTACAAAATTTAAGAAAAGTAGAAGGCATGTTCTTTGGAAGCTCTGTTTTACAGGAACCAGCTCCTCTTGAATATCTTTGAAATTTTATAGCAATTGTCTGCAGTAGAGGCAAAGAGCACCGAGTTGAAGAGCAGAGTGGTTAGTAGTTTTAGTTTTCTTGCTTGGACCCATCAAATGGGAACAGAAAAGAGCCCTGGGTAGCTGCTGGTGACATGGTTGCATTGGCTGGCATAAGGGAAGGCTCCTTATTTTAACCACTAGTAGGGGCATAAATGATCTGGGTAGAGTAAGCGGAAGAGTGAGTATTGGTGAAATATAAATGGCAAATATAAACCAAGTATACATAATGTTAGGCGAGGGGAGAAGAGAGCAAAAAATATCATTTAATGGGAGTGTAACATTTTAGTTCTTCCCCCCCCCCCCCAATTTTTGGCTGGACTTTTTCTTTGTTTCTGCTGAGTTGCATGAGTTCTTGTGACTGCTATCAGACCCTATCACTTGTATGGAGGGCAAAACATTTTCCCCACTGGGTTGGGTTTATTTTTGTTTCAATTATTGTCTCTTTTACCATACAGAAACTTTTTTTAATTTGATGTAGTTCCAGCTGTTTATGGTTTCCATTAGTTTTTTAGCATAAGCTGGAGGGAGAACACTAGGGTTGCAATGTTGTAATATAGTTACGGAAATATATAAACAACAAAATGATTTTAAAAAGATGTAAAGGAAAAAGACCAAGGGAGTGTGAACTATGGAAGAGGTTTTAAAAGTATAATTGGAGATGTGGGAACAGAAGTCATTTCCAAAAGAATGACTGCATTGAGCGTAGGCATCTGCATGCAAAGGAAATGTCTACACAACTTATAGGATGACGTGAACACCCTAAGTCAACAACAACCAATGGCTTATATCTCCAATTTATTGGAAAATGAGGTTTCATAAATCAAAGGTTAGAAGTCACAGTGGAGACATCTTACATCACTTCCATGAGCTACTTGGGAAATTTTAGCTTCAGGTCTCTCTTTAGACATCTTGACTCCTAAAGACACAAGTTGTCCAGAGACAGAGCAAAGCACCACTGACCTCTCAGCTGTGTGTGTGTTGGGGGGGGGGGCTGACACAGCAAGGTCCCCCTGCCAAGATGAAGCCTCAGCATCCTGGTCAGAATAACCGCCCCTGTTCATAAATGTCACTGTTCCCAAGACTTTTACTCTATGTTCACCTTTTTTGCAGCTTCTTGGAGGGAACCTAGGTGAGGGGTCACTAGGTGATAGGATAAATCCATTCTTACATTTTTGAGAACCCACCATGCTCTATTGATTGTGACTGAAGCACTCCCCACAGTGCACCGGGATTCATTTTCCTCCCCCTCCTCACCGACACCTTGCAGCGTGTTCACGAGTCAACTCCACATCCATGTTGACTATGCTGCCCATTTAGATCATTTTCACAGGTGTGGAGTAGGATCTCACTGCGGTTTTGATTTGCATAAGTTATGAAGTTGTTTTCTTTTTTCATGAGTGTTGCCAATTTATATGCCTTCTTTGACACTTATGTCAATTTTCAAAATTCATTTTCTTTTCGATGAGTTGTTTGGTTTCTTTGTAGATTTTAACTGCTTAACTGTTTTCTTGGATGTATACTATGAGAAGATTTTTTTCCCCACTCAATAAGGTGTTTTATATTTTTGATAGTTTTTTCCACAGTTGAGAAACTTTCTAGTTCAATGTCTTCCTGTTTGTATATGTTTGCTTTCGTTTCCCTTGCACTAAAAAATAAAGCTATAGTTTAGTATCTGCATTTTTCATCCTTTACCCAGTAAAAATAAGCCAGTTATGATATTGATAAATAGCACAAATCGACAAACACAGAAATAGATAAAAATCAATCGAACTATATCCCATTCTTTGAGAACAAAGCTGCAGTGTTTTAAGTTCAAGTTTAGAACTCACCAGCATAGAAGTAAGAACTAGGCAAGGGACATAGGTTTTCAATAGTGAGTAGGACATAAAAGTCATCAAAGAAGTTGCTGTGAAGTTAGTTGTTTAAAAGGTTGTTAAAAAAACTACAAGTGTCTTGGTGGCCAGTGTGCGCTATACATCTGAGGAGTGTGTTCCTTTGCCTCTGAATCACATCCAGCATTGTAAGCCTCAAAATAAATGAATAATCCGTTTTAAAAATAAGTAATGTGTTAGCAAGTTGACTAAAGGAACATCACTTTTAGGAACGCCCTTTTATTATGCAAAAAAAAAAAAGACAGAAAGGGAGAAGAAAAATGGAAGCGAATCCTAGGTCCTTAGGGATTGAGTGAAAAAAAACAAGATAGTTTGAGAGATTCCAAAACAAGAATTTATGATAAAATACTTTTTCATAGGTACTAAAAAAAAAATGCCATTGTCCTGGGGCCACTGAGCTATCATGGGCAAGAGGGTGCACGTTTGAAGAACTTTCTTGGGGCCCATTTCACAGACTCACTCCTCTGGCTCTAGGTGAACTTGTTTACCTACCCCATTTGGGGGCAAACAATAGGCTTGCAGCTCCCGTGCCCCTGAGAATTCTGGCAACACTGTCAACACAGACGTGAAGTTGACTCCATGAACACACCGCAAAGCTCAGCAGTAAAGGAGAGGTGAGCCCCAGATGGAAGTTTGTTACAGGCAAGTGTAGAGAGTTCAGAGCAGAAGTCTCTTTTGTTTTTCTAAGCCAGCCATTTTACTTTAATTTTTGTGTTGATTATATGTTTTTCTTATATTATTGGTTACCCCAAATTTCTCCCACCACCATGTCACCCATTCACTTGTGCTCATCCCTCCCCTGAATCCCCCCTTCCTCCCTCCATGGAAACAACCCAAATGCCCAAAAGCCAATGAATGAATCAAAGAGTCGTGGTACATTTTTACAATGGAATATTACTCAGCAATAAAAAAGATAAGCTCTTTTTTTATTGGATGGAGCTACGAAGAATTGTGCTAGCTGACATATACTGAATAGAAAAAGAGAAATACTAGATGCTCTCACCTGTATGTGGGATAGAGGGAAAACAATCAGAAGATGCTTTAAAACATACACCTCAGTGAGGCCCTGCAGCGGGGAGATATCTCTGTCGCCTGCATTTTAGGGACTACAGGGTACTGAAATAGATGTTGACTGAGAAAAGTGTGGGTGAGTCAGAGTTTCTGGCCAGTTGATCAGCTAGCTGGTTTGTAAACGCAGAGCCCTGGAAGAGACTGAAGTCGAAACCACTCCAGTCAGTGGGAAAATACGCCTGTCACTGCAAATTAGGACACTGATTGGCATTTTAGGTTCTTGGTTTTCATGAAAGGAAACAGAATTTCGTGTTTTATCTGCTCAGGAGCAATGAATGTGCTATGCCTTCATTTCTGAAAACTTAAGTCATGAACAAAAGCACTTTGAATTTGCTAAGGGCTAGTTATTTGTGGAGGTTAATTATTAATGAATTAAGGTTAATTAATTAAATAAGGGTTAATTATTGGTTGCTGGCAAATGTCCTTATGGCTGGCCCGTATTTCCTAGATATTTAGTCAAGCATTATTTTGGGGGGTATTTTTGTGAAAGCACTTCACTGAGTTTAGCATTCACATCTGTGACCTTCAGTAAAGCATATTACTGTTTATATATTACAGATGGGCCTGACCCTCCCAGTTGAGTTATTAGCAGTAAAAGTAATGACCTTCCCAAGGAAGCCAGCAGTAGGTCTCTGTATTTGAGCTATAAGTGTTACCTGTATCTGTAGCATTCTGCTGGTGGCCTAAAAATTGGAACCTATCAATCCTCCACAATTTCTTCAGCTCTCTCCTTATGTCTCTATTTCTGTCTATCTCTCTGTCTATTTCTCTATCTCTGCCTCTCTGCCTTTATCTCTGTCTCTGTCTCCCTGAATCTGTCTCTCTCTCTCCCTTTCTCTCTGTCTCTTGCTCTGTTGGGCATGGGATTAAAGGAGGAGAAAAGCACAAGAGGAATCAATGAATCTGTCAGAGACTGGACTGAATGCAAGCATGAAATATCCTGCGAATTTATTGGCCCCTAGAAGGTTTTCTATACAGTGTGAAGGAATGTGTTTACAATGTGTTGAACAAGGAGACGAAGAAGCAAGTTAGGGAAAAAACAGACTAGGCAAAATACAGGTTCCTGTGCAATAAAACACATGGGGCAGGAGACAGGGGATACATTAACTTGCAGGAGACACCATGATCTCTTTGGGGAGTGTCTGTCAGGCGAGTCAACAAAGGAGGATGGGGGACACCGCTCACCAGGAAGAACCATGCGGATCTGTCTTCTGTGTGCTAAAGCGGGGTAAGATATGAGCCAAGTGTTCTTCCTTCACAGCACAGTCCTTTCACACTGTCTCTCTGAGGCCTGTACTGGAATCCTGCATGGGAGCCCTGGGAATATCCTCAGTAGAAGACCCCCGGTGATGGTGAACTTGACATTCACGTTGATCCCACAGCAGTGGCGACACCTAGTCAACTCTGGGATTCCCGAACCTAGTGCAGTCTCGTCCTCCCTCCCAGTTGCTCAATTACATCTGAACCTAAGAGCTCCTGTGAAGGGATTTATTTTGCACAAAATCTTGAAGTTGCAACTCAGTTAAAACAGGATAATCTGGATGAAATTAATATTATCGTCTGATCCCTGAAAACCAGGTTTTCAGGATCTAAGAAGTAAGGCAT
>PVHY01025791.1:0-17995 GCA_004024945.1 Uropsilus gracilis
CAATTGAGCAGTGGCTACATAAGTCAGATTCTGGAGATAACTATATATATAGCTATAGCTAAAATCTAGTAACAAAACAAACAAACAAAAAAAAAAAAACCACCATACTTAACTAAACTTACAAGCAGGAGTAGCTGGTCCTTTAAACTAAGTCACTCCTCAGGTTCATCTCCAGCCTATATGCACACAGTAACAAGACCAAACTACTTTAAAAAGAGACAAAAAGCCAGGCATGGTGGTGCATGCCAGTAGGTGGCAGCCTAGGAAGCCACAGCCAGGACCAGGGATCACAGTTTGAGTTCCGCCAGAGGAATGCAGTGAGACCTAGTCCCAAAAAAATAGCTGGGCAAGGTGGTGTGCACCTGTAATCCCAGCTACCTGGGAAGCAGAGGCTGGGGATTGCTTGAGTCTGTGGTACCCCAGGCAACATGAGCCTGCAGTTCCACAGGCAAAAATAGTAAGACCTAGACTCAAAAAAAAAAAAAAAAAAAAAAAAAAAAAAAAAAAAAAAAAAAAAAAAAAAAAAAGAGAGGCAAAAATTATTCACTTAAAAGAAAAGAAAAAAATAGGCAAGAATCACTGAGGGTTCAAGGGACCCAATTCATTATCTTACTACACAGTTCAGTCTCTAAGTCCAAAAAACTGCACATAGGTCTTTCAGACAAGTTTATCCAAAGGATGACTTTTGTCCTACCTTGAAGCCAGCAGTGGGAGATTCAGATCAAACAAAGAACTAAAGATGGTGGTGTTGATCTGTTCAAAAGGCACAGTTCCAGGCGTTCTTCATGCTTCAACCCTGAAGTGGCCTGAACCACTAAAACTCACTTGAAATAGCAACAGCAATCACTGTAGACTTCTTTTTAAAAATGGTAGCACTCCAAGTTTTCTTCAGGTATCCAGACAAATTCCAAGCTTTTCAGTTTTTAAGTCGAAGTAAGTTTCCAAGTACTGAGTTTCCAAGTCAGCCTGTACACATTACACGTTTCACCAGCATGGTTCCCCAGGTTCCTTGCTGGCCTGGCCTAGGAATGGAAGCCCACAACGTAGCTTCCTTCCCAGCCCTGCTGCTGCACATGGGGGTGGGGGGGGCAGCCACCTTGTTTTCTGGCTCATTGCTTTCTGCCTCCTGCTCTCCAACCACACAGCTTCCAATATCCCCTCTCTGTCTCTCTTGTGAGAAAACTTGGCTTCTTTTCTCTGAGTCTCTACCCACCAGGGCAAAATGGTACAACCCTAATTCTGTTGCATTATAAAGGTGTGGCTATGGTCCCCCAATTTTACCACATCACCCGTATAGCTATAATTATAGATATAGATCTCTATAACTATAGACGTATGTATAGTAATAGCTAGGAAATATTTGTTTTAAGGTAGAGAGGACTTACCTGTATTTTCAGACCCTGTTGGAGGGATCAGAATAATGGTTGATTTGGTCATAAAAGCTTGGGGTGGTAATTCATGGAGCAAATTCCTATGAAGAATTAGGTGGAGATAAGATTAGCTAGCAATGGACAGATAATTGGTGGCTAAATTCAATTAAAAAGAAGAATTTGAAAGAATACAACCCTGATTGTCTCAATTTTTTTTCTGTGAGGTTGAAGATCAAATATGTTTATTCAGTGTAAGGCTGCAAGCAGGGGAGGTAGCTCTTGTCTTTGCATTTGAAAGAAATACTATTGTGAATTGGAATATGAACCAACTAACATCACCTGAAGATTGCTAATCATGAGTAGAGATTCTGTGGGGTTCAAAACTATATACATTTGTTACACACACCCAGAGACATATATATCCCAGGACTCCAAGAGCCTGGATGCATAGGTCTCTGTTAACAGCAATCTGAAGATTAACAAATGGGTGGAAAGAGTGTAGGGTGAACCAGAGAAGAAGGGATCTTGGTGAAAGAGTACTAACTCCATAAAATAGGATCCAGTTACTTCACCATGGATGATCTTTGGTCACCCTTACCATTCCTAAATTTCCTAATTGTTAGTAACCTTCAGTTTAAATTGAACTCAAACATGTAGTCGCTCACATGTGCACCAGACCTCTACATCATTTAAAAATAATTCCCTCTTTAAGGCTCTTAGTTTTTGAGATTCATCTTTGAATAGCCCCAGCATGAAGGTTGCTTAATCTTCAGCCTGCTTAATTGTTATGCACTTCTTTCCATTGAGAAAATAAAATCACCTTCTGGCAGCAAGAGAAAAAAGAAAAAAATACAATGGCACTTAGTACTAAGTCAACTCAAAGGAGAGTGAGTTATTTTGCACATTGAGGTGTGATAGGGTATGAGATTGTGGTGGGTACTGATTAAAAAAAATGAATGGCATTCATTTTCAAAATTTAACTTAACTGACTCATATATTTTACTTATTATTATAGAAAATGTTCCTCTGCTGATAGCAATTTTGATTAAGATAAAAGGAATATAGTTTTTCATAGTTTATATTGGGAAAGAGGATGGCATGGAAAGTTAGAGACTTGTGTGTATAAATCTTGTTGCTTTATATGACCATGCATATGTATAAGAGACTACATCTCTAGCTGGGCACGGTGGCTCATGCCTGTAAGCTTCAGCCTAGGAAGCGGCTGGGGCTAGGCATCACGGTTCGAGTCCCGCCTGGGGCCCGTAGTGAGATCTAGTTCCAAAAAAATAGCTGGGCGTGGTGGTGCACGCCTGTAATCCCAGCTACCTGGGAAGCTGAGGCTGGGGATTGCTTGAGTCTGTGGTACCCTGAGCAAAGAGAGCCTGCGGTTCCACAGGCAAAAATAGCGAGACCTAGTCTAAAAAAAAAAAAAAAAAAAAAAGAGAGAGACTATATCTCTCTGACTCTGCTTACATCTCCAACATAGAATACATATAGCCCCTGCATATGATTCTTTTTTGTTGTTGTTTGTTGTTGTTTTGAGACTAGGTTTCGCTATTTTTGGCCGTGGAACCTCAGGCTCTCATTGTCCAAGGTACCAGAGACTCAAGCAATCCCCAGCCTCAGATTCCCAGATAGCTGGGATTACAGGCACGCGCCACCACGCCCAGCTATTTTTTTGGAACTAGGTCTCGCTACGGGGCCCCAGGCGGGACTCGAACTGCGATCCCTAACCCCGGCCGCTTCATAGGCTGAAGCTTACAGGCACTAGCCACCGTGCCCGGCCGGCATATGATTCTTGATTGGATTAAATGGGACTCTGTTCTAAAGCACCCAAGATAATGTCTCACAGTGGATTGTCTGCTGTTCATTTATCAGCATATTGCTCCCTTGGATGTTTGGAAGGACTCTCTTTGCAGGGTCTGAGGATCTCTTCCCAAGCTGAATTTGGGTGATAGCAAGGATCAGACATGGAAGCCTCCTCTACCCATCTCTTTGCAGAACTCTTCTGAAACCCTGCATTACAGATCACTGCTCCACTTTGGTGGCCAGATGCCCATACTTGTGGATTTTGCTAAGAGTTCTGATCATGCTGCCCATGTCAATATTTCCCGGAAGTGGTCTGTGCCCATTATTGAGTCTTCTAAAGGTTTTTGACCTTTCTTTCCCTGAGTGGGAGGTGGTTCTCTTTTCTTAACCAATCTTATAAGAAGATAATGCCAAAATAGCTGAGAAAATGACCCCTAAGATTATTCAGTTTAGATTTGGAAGTAATGTCCCTGGAATATATACAGTTTGGTTTTTATAAAAGATTATTAAGTTATTTTGATTCTGTCTCTACAATGTTCCAAATTTCTTTACTAATTTTTAAAAGCAGATTTTACAACTTGTCAAAATGAGTTTTATATTTGTTTATCAATTTCTGAAAAACATCTAATAACTATTTTTAAAACTGAACTTCATTAGTATTTTATGAGACTCTTTAATTAATCTGACAAACTGAAATTTACCACCACTACCGTTGATAGCCTGTGTTATTATGCCATTCTATTACTCCCTTTATGATTTACAGAGGATACATCTCCTATTAGGAGGTTAACAATTAGGTTTTAATCTATTTTGCCACAAATTACTCTGTGGTATGCATATGCTACAGCATAATTTACGAATGAGAGTTAATGATACTGTCACTAAATGTATTTTCTAATTGTGCAGGTCATTCTTTAGATTGATCTTAACAGTATAAATTAGTTATTTTTAGGAATGTTAGATTTTGTCCAAACTCATTACTGGACATCAACTCAGAAAATGGGAAACTGAAAGCTGGGACAATGTGGGAGTGAGAGCTGGGGTATGCCTGGAGTAAAGGAAACTGAAGGCTGATTTGTAGGTTGAGTGGGAAAGCAAGTCTGAAAACCATTGCTTCAAGGATGAGTAGAGAAAAAAATAGGTAACAGATATTTTCTGCATTTATATCTAAATTCCTGCTCAAGTCTTTACCCATATTATTTGCTTAATCTCCAAGCCATAATCCTTGGAAGTGCCTATCATTATTGAAACTGTCAGTTACTGTCTTGCAGGAGATAGAAAGCATGTATAGATATGATCATGAGAACAAATATGGACAGTTTACAGGTATAAACCTGGAATGGTAAAACTGGGATGTAAAATGTGTGTAAAAATGGGATGGTAGCTACCAAGGAGGACCAGAAGGGTGAAATGCCCAATAGCTAAAGGAGAAAGAGGGAGGAAGTATTACTGGAATGTAGTGACTGCTAACACCATCCAGGAGGAGCATCCGCCAAAAAGTTTTGGAGGGACCAGACCACTGTCAGATGTGTCATGCTATGAGGAAAGGGAATATTAGGAACTGTCCCCTAATACTTAGCTTAGCCTGTGCATGCTAAGTTCCTGTTGACTGAATACTCATGAGTCTTATGAGTACAATCTATAGAGGGTTGGACTCCCAGGGCAGAAATGAAGGTGTGTAAGCTTTGTTTGGGATTGAGTAAGTGTTAAATAGAGAATAAACAATACTATTCTTCATTTTGCAGATGAGAATATTGAGGCTTAAAGAGGTTAAGTTCTTTCCTATGCTAAGAATTTGTGGGACCAAGGTTCATATACCTAGTTAGTCTGAAATCATAGTGGCCAGAAGATTCTGCAGGAAATCTACAGGTTTATAGGGCAAGGCATGTCTAAAACCTCTGTATTAATACTTCAGAGTGGATAGGAGTCAGATAAAGAAGCCTGTGGCTAAAATTGTAGCTAAATTCATAAAGAAGAGCAGGTGTGTTGAGATAAACTCAGTGAGATATATTTCTTTTATATAGAGAATTCATTTCATTTGTAGGAAAATGCATTTGCACAAATATATTATGGAAGCATTTGTGGTTATGCCTGCATGAAACCAAACACCTAGGTGAAAAATAAAATTAACTGAGTCTTTTTCAATATCCAAAATTTGAACAGCAAAATATTGAAGTATTTCAGGGAATTCTCCTGCCAATTCTTATAAAAAGAACAAAGATTTGAATCTTTGCAATTTTAGCAAAAGCTTCCATTCACATTACTTCATCTAATCCATATAACAACTTTGCTCTCTTAACATCACTATTCCAGTTTTATAGAGAAAGAAATGACTGCTCAGTAAAACAAGGATGCATCTGATATCTATGAGTTAGCCTGTGACAAGTCCAGGTCTGAACACTCTGACCTTGCTGTCAGTCCCGAGTTCTTTCTAATTCACCAATAAGCTTCCTCAGCAGAGAAAGAGATCACAGGTCTTCAATAAACTGGAAACACTGCACACAAAACAAAGCATTAAAATGAGACTTAAAGGACCATAGTTGTTTTTAACTTGTTTCCACCATGTCCCATCATATAAAATCAAACAAGGTAAAAGAAGAATGAAGAAACTGGAAACCCAGCAGAGTTTTAATAGAATTGCAAGGTACAGTGTTGACCCAGCCTCTATTAACATCCTAGAAGTTCTTGTACTCAACATCAAATTTCAGCCATTGCTCTGGGAAATACTGTTACTGGACCAGGTGTCTCTTTCACTAGGAAAGTTATCTGAAATCATTTAAATTTCAAAGTTATACATAGAGTATAAACTTCAAGGGGAGATAGGTTCTTTTTCTTGCTGAGAGCACAAAGGCACATAGCACATAGTAGGCTTTCAATATGTATTGTTAAATTAGTGAATTGAACATCCCAACTTCCTGAGGGTCACTAAACTAGCAAATCAAGATAAGTATAATCTTAAGCACTTCATACTTGGCCAGTGAAAGTATATTCTATGAAAATAAGGTGCCAAGTATTTTTTTTTCAGTTAAAGTACTACTTTATAGTTAAGGTAATAATTACTAGTATTTTTGCACTACTATTGTCATCAGCACTAATAATATTATGATTTTGTCTTCATCCTCATTGATATTTTCATGTCATCAGTGTCACTGAACAGATCTATATATTCAAGTCAAATTGATGCAAATTAGCTTATCATAATAGATATCCCTTGCTCTCCAGAATTGTCCTCATGTTTCCATGCTCCGTAGATTGTGTCAGCTTCATTGAACTATGGTTTTCTGCTGGACTTGATCTTAAAGAAACAGCATGAAGATAAAAAATTAGGGGATTTACTTCCACTTTCTCAGTATCATTCTCTTAGGTCACTCCAGTTAGGATTTATAACAAAGAACACAGCTCCTCCTTAGTGGCTCTCTCCTATAGGTTTCTCTAACTTGAGTAATTATTGCTATGCCTTGACTCTTCCTCCAACGTGAAAACAACAGCAACCCCCTGTTGCCAGTGCAAGCACATTGTCCTTGTTGAGTACCCTGAACCACTCCTCTACCTTCAAACACAGTCCCTTAACCAAATTCTTTTCAATTGCCTCTAATATTTGCCATCTGTTTTGTACCAGAAACTTGAGCGATGCAATGAATTCAAAGTTTCATTATAAGATAAGAAAAATTAAATGACCTGGGAAGATGCTTTTCCCTCATGCATCAGCAACCTCAACCCTTTTCCCTGAAAACATTCTGGCCACTATTGTCTTTCCATAAAATTGGACGTTAAAGCTAACGCATGGACTGAAGCCCTTCTCAAGGTTTGCCAAGTGCATAGGAATCAAGAATCAAGGCACACACCTCAAATTTGTTCTGAAATCAAGGAAAACAATGCAAGAGAGAATAGTTTGTGTCACCATCCAGAAAATGCAAGGCAATGCAAGATGAGGATGGTTACAAGGAGACAGAGTGATGAAGACAGAGACAAGGGGTGAAAAGGAGGAAAGAAAAGTGGGGAGAGCCAGAAGACCATTCACTGACATTTAAATAGATGTCATTAAAATTGAAGAAACTCTAGAATTAAAGAACTGTCATTACTAAGCACCCTTGAGATGTAAGCCTGCTAGACATAGGTGCAGACAGTTGAAGTGACAAGTCAAGGCAGCTATGAAAGGGAAGATTTGGCTGAATTGGGCCAAATAGGAGCATGAGGTCAAGAAGGAAATTTACACTGTTTGCCAAGGTAGAAACTAAATGTTTGATTCCTAATACATGATTAGAGTATTTGACTAATATAAATTTTCCTCTTTCCAAACAGATATTGACATCATGTATCGATACATTTTAGCAGACTACTTTTGCAAACTGGGCTAAAAATACTGAAATAGAAGAAATAACTGAATTTTTACCTCTCAATTGCTACATCCTATTTTAGCTCTTCTGATGGAATGCAAGGAAGAAAAGTTAGATTTGCTCACAAGACCCCAAGGTGATCTATATTTAAAAGTGCGTTCATGTGGAGCAGCACAGTTGGGAGTATACTTCAGAGGTTGATGGCATTATTTAATTATGCTGATGTTTCCCTGTGTTCCTGTGCTCCCTGAACGGCATGTTAATACCCTGCCAGGTGGATGTGCAAAAGGGATGGTGGCTGTACGGAGGGAGTGATTTCCTGCAAGCATTTAACCAGACCAGGCAAAAGAGAAGACTCACGAGAAATTATTAAACTCACCAAAAGATTATATCATGATAACTAAGAGCTAAAAAGTTTAGAGCTCTGCTGTCTCTCCAGAGATGTTTGCTATCAGAGTTGTGATTCTGTGTTTAGGTTTCCATCATCATGTTAGCAAATGAAATGCTTGAAATAACATTGAACATAGCTTGAGAAAAGTGAATTGGAATGTATACATTCCACATTTTGCCATATTTTAGAATTTTATATTTAGAAGGATATAGTTTTATTGTTTATTTCTCAGTTTTCTAATCTCTACTTCAATGTGGTGCACATATCTTATTAGGGTGTACCATGCCAATTAAGAAAATTTGCACTGAAGGATGGATTTTTATTTTTTAATCTGGCTGTTCTTATATCACATGTTCTTCTTGATGTTTTTCTTCTTTTTTAGAGCCAAAATGCAGCATAAACATTTTAAGAGAATTTAATTCTAGCACATCTATATTCTTCAGTTGAAATTGGAATTGATTTCCATTTTGTGCTATTAAAATAAATGTACTATTCCCAGACAGCTAAGGTCCTTATGGTTGCTTGATTTCTCTTCTATATCATCTTTAGTTCATCAACCAAATCATAGTTTCTCAATCATTTTAGGACATAATCCACTTTTTTGCATATTTTTTATGAATATATTAGATGCCAGGATGACACTTCTCTAGCCTTAAATTCCTCAATGTCTAGGGTGAAAGTAAAACTCTAATAGAAATCAGTTTTTGTAAAAATCTCTTTAGTTATCTCTGATGCCTTAATTTAATCTGTGAGAGCCATTTAATTTCATATGTAGAATTATTGGAATGTTAATAATAATAAAGCCAGGTATGGTGGTATGTGCCTTTAATCCCAGTCTCAGGAGGCTGAGGCTAGGAATCACTTAAGCCCATGGGTTTGAGACTACCCTAGGCAACATAGTGAGACCTGACCCCAAAAAATCATTGGGTGTGATGGTGTGTACCTGTAATCCCAGGCTTGGGAGGCTGAGGCTAGGGATCACTTGAGTCCATGGGTTCGGGACTACCTTGGGCAACATAGAGAGACCTAGTCTCTAAAAATAAAAATAATAATAATCATATATGATAACACAGGGCAAATACTTCAGCAATAAAGCAGCTAGCAACTGGCATTTACTGAGTGTTGTGGCTGAGACTACTCAATCTCCCCAAGCTGTATTTCTCTTTTCAACTTGTAGCTGCAACAAGTAAGGATGTTTTCAGGTTCATCCTGGATCACGGATGACCTCAGGAAAGCTAGCTGTTAATCACAGAGCAACAATATGGAAAGGTCTGGGTCTCCAATAGTGTGTAATGCAATACCATCCCTGACTTGACACCTTGGACTTCTTTACCTTCGGTGAAAAAAAGTTTCTAACTTTTCAAGTAGCTGTTATTTGGAGTGTTTCAGTTACTCTAAATATCATAAGTAGTCCTCTGTTGTAGGTGCTTAGCTGATGCTTCATCTCTTTGAATTGTGATAACAACAACAAATAAACATTGTTTGAAATCTAAAAATAATTAATAAAAGATAATTGTGATAACATCCCTAAAATAGATGATAATTTCCCCTATGTGTCAGGTGAGGAAATCAAGACTTAGATGCATTAGTGATTGACCTGCTCTCACATTTTTGTGGAGTGAAATCAGTTCTGTCTGAATCTAGAGTCTGTGCTCTTTAACATTCTGTCTCTACAGAATATTTCCTCATTTTGAAATCAAGACTTCAGAGTGAATGTAATTTGCTGACAATCTCTCATAAAGCTAGTAGCAGAGTGAGGGTTGAAAGCTGGTCCCCTGACTTGAGGACGGACTGCTTCAACACACTGCCTCTGTACCATTCTACCCTGACTTAGGGACCATGACCTTGCCCAGGCTGGGCTAGTGTGAATCATGGAAACTTAAAGGGGTTAACTATTTCCCATGTCTGTTCTGACTTTCCACTGGCTGCAGTAACTGCCTTGCTCGCCACTGATCGATTGTCTGGTCACATTTTTGGTTACATATCTATTTTATAAGCCTCAACTTTGCCACTTTACAAGCTCTTAGGGCCTGTTTCACAGTACCTCCTTGTTCTTTCCAGCACTTGTTTTCCCAAAACTGATTCTACTATTCTCTGATTATTGTTGGACCTCCACTCCTACTTTTCATGCCTGGTGCTGGACATCACAGCACTCTCATCTCCTTAGGGATCCCAGCCTGCAGTCACACCACTCTCCTACTCCTGACCTGCATAGGATGAGGATTCAGGGAAAGCAAAATAAGCACCAGTCATGACAGTGTTACTATATTATTACATATTACCAATACATAATTACATATTACTAATACGTAATTACATATTACTAATATGCAATATGTTATTACATATTACTAATATGTAATTTTATTAAATGGGCCTCTGGCACTTGAACAAGACAATGATGAGGCATATTATTTATTGCCAAAATTAGGACCCTTTCGCGAGAAATAGGAAACCAGAATGTATGCTTAATTGTGGCAAGAATGATGATGCATAGCATTAATCACATATTCCTCACACATAAACTCTCTTCCTATTACTTTATATTTATTAACCCCTTTGATCCTTACCATATAAGCTCATGAAAAGGGTAAATATATTCCATTTTGCAGGGGGAACATTTAGGCACCCAAATTAATCCCCTTGCTTATGATCTCCCTGGTAGCTCTTGGGACAGCTAAGAGTTTCTGCTCTGGCAACCTGGACTAAGCTTTTCCTTTTAGCCACATTCTAGTAGGGTTACTCCTGGGCTGCTCTGTTAATCCTTACATAAATCCTAGGAGACAGATTCTATTGTTTACATTTATCCTGTTCAATTTGGAAAAATATGAAGCCTACAACGAAAGAATGAAAACATAGTGAACCCTTGTTTACCTTTACTTAGATTCAGCAGTTGTTAAAATTTGATTGCCTATTTTCTGTCTCTCACTTACATACACACACAAACACACACATGCACAGAGTACCTTGGACTCTCAATAGAGCGAATTTGTTACCCACTTCTTTTTTCCCCCAAGATTCTGCCCAACTGCTCCTATTATGGAGCTTTGGGCCTGTGGGTGTAGCTACCCCTCTGGATCTGTGTCTCCCACTGGACTCACTTCCTCAAGGGCAGGGATCCTGTTTTTGCATTAGCACCCAGCACAAGCCTTATCAAATAGCTAATAATTTATTGATTTCTTCCATATGGTCAGGGACTGTACTAAGCATATTAAATGCTTTGCCTCATTTAACCTGCAAAACAGTCCTATGAGAGAGCATCTTTTCTGTGTTCATTTTAATATTCTTTAAGAAAGGCTCAGGG
Source organism: Uropsilus gracilis (assembly GCA_004024945.1). Classification (NCBI taxonomy): domain Eukaryota; kingdom Metazoa; phylum Chordata; class Mammalia; order Eulipotyphla; family Talpidae; genus Uropsilus; species Uropsilus gracilis. The sequence continues at coordinate 11,212 of PVHY01025791.1, forward strand.
AGGGCTAAACAACTCCCCTCAGGACACACACAGCAAATAGCGGAGCTGGGATTCAATCCTAAAATTCAGTGTGACCCCATATTCTTCTCTGCACTGAGAGGGCCTACACTTTGCTCTTCTTAAACCAGAGATCTCTGAAAATGGTTCCGATCACTTTAAAACTGTGCACACACGTGCCTCTGCCAAGCCTCTCAACATGTGCCGCACCCCCCAGCAGATGAGACAGCTGCCTTGTCTCAATTAACCTTTACTGAGATCGAGTTGGGTTGACATTAGCTCCCTAAGCACCTCTTCAATCACTCATTCATTCATTCATGCATTCATGGGTTTTCATTTCAAATCGCCCCTTTGTGAACCAAGTTGGGAAATTCTCATTTTCACACATCACCTATTTTGATGGATTCTGCTCGGTTATTTTCTATTTTCATGATTGACCAGCAGCCGTTTATACATTTTTCCAACTATCATCTCCTTTGCAGCAGTGGGCATTCGACCTGTGATTGCTTTCAAGGAGGGATATTGCCAGTAGTTGTTTCTTTTTCTTTTTCTTTTCTTTCTTTCTTTATTTTTTTTTTTTTTTGATGGCAGTTTCTCTGTAGCTTCAGTTTTCAAATGAAAGTGAACAGGATGAATCTTTGTCACTTCTGAATCTGTGAAATCTTGATATACACATATGTATACACAAATAATTTTGATATATACTAGTATTTAGGTAACTTAGATAGGTGATCTGTGTGTTTTAGAAGATGAGGTGTCAGGCTTTCAACAAGTTGGTTAATACTAATAGGGAAGGTGCTAGTCATTGATTTGAGGGATAAAACTGCCAGTCAGAAACATTCCCTGTGTGTTAGTCAAGATGGATTTTTAAAATAAAGTTTTATTGGAACACAGCCAAATGTATCCTTTCACATATTGTCTGTGCCTGCTTTTGTGCTCCAATGGCAGAGTTATATAGTGGCAACAAGAGGCTAAATGGCCTACAAAACCTAAAATATTTATTTACTATGTTATTCTTCTGAGAAAAAGTTTAGTATAGAGAAAAGTCACCATTTTAAGATATCTGTTTGAACCCTGCTCTGTTACTTAATAACTGGGAGTCCTTTGGCAAGTCATAATATTTCTGAACTCTGGTTTTATGATCTCTAAAATTATGTTAATAATGAATGAGGAAATATAATCAATGAATTTTATTCATATTTTAACTGTTGTGGGGCAAGCACCATTGATAACTATATCAGTTAGCTATTACTGGGTCATAAACTACCTCCAAACTCAGTGGATAAATACAGCAACAATTCATTATTATTCATAAGTCTTCCAGTCAGTTGTATGTTCCATTGGACTCAACTGATTGAATAATCTGGTGTCTGTTAGAATCTGTCCATCCACACTGTGGCTAACTGGAGTGTGGTTTTATTGTATTTGCCTCTCATTCTATATATCATCTCTTTCCGAGACCAAAGACTAGCCCAGGTGATGACAGAGGTACAGGGAGCAGACCCAGTCACAGAAACACGTTTGAGGTCTCTATGCATCATCATTACTAAAACCCATTGACCGAGGACTATTCATGTGGTCAAATTAGGGGTGGGGAAGTATGTTGCGATGGCAAGGGGTAGCTATACATTCAGAGACAAAAGACATAGACACAAGGATTAGTGAGGACTGGTGATAATAAAAGCAATGCAATAAAATGATTATTCTCAAACTATGATGGTGAGAGTGAAAATCAATAGAGCTTCTTTGGACATTATTTGATAGTACCAAAGGAAAACATTCTATGTATATGGCTTTTGGCCCAGTTATCATATTTCTAAGAATTTATCCTAGAGTGAAGCATCATAGATGTACACAAAGATTATGCAATAAAGATGCTAGCTACAACACTGTTGATAAGGGTAAAAATCCAAGAGTAAATGCTCAAAATGGAGGACAGATAAACAAATTATGGCCACTTGATGAAATGATATGGAATCATTAAAAATAAGAGTAAAGAATAGGAATGATAGCAATAAGTATGTGTGATATTGCTTAGTATAGTCAGTTTCTATAATATATGCACATTTTGTTGAAATGTGTATATGTGTTTAGATAAGGGAAAGCATACATACTAAAATATTAACTTTGGTTGTAACTAGAAAGTGAGATTAGTATTGAATTTTTGTTTTCCTATATATATTTTTATAGCTCAAATTTTCTAAAATGGTCATATATTACTCTTGAAATAGAAAATTGTTTTATATGAAATAGAATAAGTTAAATTATATTTTTAAGAAATATGGGAAAGAAGTATGGTAGCAGCAATCATCATATATGCCATGAGTTGCTGACTCTTGCTTTCAATATTTTTCCTCTGTCCCCTTGGAGGCATTGTAAGATAATATGCACTTTATCTATTGATTGAAAATGCATTTTATTTCAGAGGAGTAACTTGTCGGGTAGGAATCATTTATGGCTATGTAACCATGCATCAATTGCACCACTCTTGTTTAAGTTATTTATTGTGAATTAGAATTATGATTATTCTCTGTCTCTCCTAAACATTTTCTATATCTAATATTCCCTTGGCACTTGCAAAAGACATGTTTTAACTTTGAAACACCTAAGAGAAGGCAGATTGCCATAGTATTGTCAGTTTTTATAATAGAAAAATATTGAAAAACATTATTATTGCCAATGTTTGACATAAATTAGAATAAAAGTGATTTAGAGTATATAAGTGACTTACCTTTGTTCTTCTCTCTGAGTCTTTGGTCTACTCTTCTCATATTTCATGTTGTTCTACTTACTAAAGTTTATACTCTGTAGAAGAATCTTCCCTCCCCAAGCTTTCTTTTTGGTCAACAGAAATGTGCCCACAAAGCATTGTATCAATTCTGAAATGAAGTTCATTCTTGCATGTTTATGGCTGTAGTAAAGCTCTGAATCAGGTGTTAGGAATACAGGTGTTAGGAAGAATAGGGTCATGCCATGAACTTAAACATACAGGTTATCTATTTCAGAATAAAATAATACTGACAGATAGCATGATACCAAGTTTGATAATAGCTATGATATTTTGCTCCCCAAATGGTATAACCACAAACATGCAAAAACAGGCAATATGTGTGTTTCAGAGTCTGCTACCAAGAAACACATCCCATGAATATTTATGAACTCTTTTCTTCAATAATCTTGCCACACACTGAAGATTACAAAAAATTTGCTTTCAGATTACCATTACAAGCAATCTATTAGAAAACACCTTTAGGGAATTGGATAAATAAACTGTGTATCACTATGCAAAAGAATGTTCTATAGTGATGAAAATGAGTGATCCACAGATATTGACATGGATGAGTCTCACAAAAATAATTGAACAAAAAGGTGGTTGCAAAAATATACCTATGGTGTGCTTACTTAAATGATTCCATTTACACAAAATTTTAGAACATGCAAAATAGTAGTAACTATTGCTTAGAGATACACAAATCACATACAGATATAGTGTGTCTACACTCTAGTCTTCCACTATTAACATATTAGTTCAGCATTAGGACTGACAAGTACTAAATCCAGCAGTAGGATTATTACTGATGGCAAGGAGTAGAATATTTTGGGAGTTTACGGAGGATTTCAAATGTTGCAACAATATATTTTTTAGTTGGATTGTGAAGAAGTGGTATTTGTTACATTATTTTTATCATTTTCTGTATGTCTCAAATATATTATAATTAAAAAGTGCTCTGAAAAGTGCTGGTAGATGCTTCTAGACCAAGTATGATCTATAAGAAGGAGAGTATTTTCATCAATAGTAGATAAAAAAGGTGACAAATAGGTTGAAAAGGATTTAAAGTAGTGCATTAAGGTAAAATGCATTAAAATAAGAACTTGAACACAGTTTTCAAGAATATGAACTCAGTGTTCAAAGCATATTTTCTAGACCAAAGACAGTTTGTCCATCTCCAAATCCATTTATGCTGACACAAAGATTTGTGCTGAAGGCCCTGAATTTCAAGGAACTGCTTACTGAATATTGGGGAAAGTTTCCATGCCTGAGAATTTAGTGCTGTTAATCTTGTGCCACATTTGCGTTAGGTCCATTAGACCATTTCAGGTCTTGTCTGTTTTTATTACTTGTTATATTTCTAGTAAAGTTAAAGCTTTTAACACTGCTTGGGTGCCTATGAAGTTGATGAATTCCCCCACTACTGATGGTGTCTCATGCTGATCCTCTAATGGATGCATTGAAATATAATCTACTGGGTTATTTTCTTTCCCTGGCCCATGCACAATTTTATAATCATAACCATGTAGATATTGTAAACCCCATCACTCAGAGCACATTGCTGCCATGAACTGTGAACTGCCAAATATTGTCATGAGTGCCTGATGATCTGTTACCACAGTAAATGCAGAGCCATAAATGAATAAGAGACAATGTATGAAAACTGGAAGGGTTGGCAGGCCTCTGTCAAACCCCAATAGTCGACTTGGACTTGGACACTCTTAAAGTCAGTCTTGCATAGAAGGAAGTCAGAGCTCTTTCAGCTGGGTTTGAATACAAACTATTTTCTCAAAGACTCTAGAAAGCCTTTATAAATCTGATAGCAGTCTTTTTTCTTTCTTTTCTTTTTTTTTTAACTGTTAGGTAATGGACTGTAAGTTCGAATATTGCAAAGCACGCAAGAGTTATTACCCTGATTTCCATTTGTCAAGTGACTGGGAATACACACAATTATTTTACAATGCTTGACATTATAATAGCTTTCCAGTCAACATGGTCATAGAAAATTCATATTTCTGTCTGGATTCCAAATTTTAACTCCTTTTCAAACTGAGTTCTATCTGGTCCCGGTGTCTCAACTTGTTCATCTATAAAATGGAAATACTGCTTTAATGTGTTGGAGGGGTATTGTCAGGATTTTCATGTTCAAAAGGAATTTTTGAAAACATATCAATATTTGGAAGTGAGAAGAACAAGTTATAAGAGAACTAACTTTTATTTTTATCTTTGATACTGTAAAGCTTTATTATCAGTTTGTTTTACTCAATGTCCTTGCTTACATCTTTTTTTTCATATAAAAAAGAAAACTAAGCCTATTTTACTAAATGTTTCATGTAACTTAGGGATTTTAGCAGCTCTTATGTATCTTAATAAGTGCTAAAAATAAGAAAACACTTGCTGTTTCTTTAAAACTTCAATTTTTTGATGTGTTTTTTGATGTGTCTAACGAGCATAGATGACTTTTCAACATCCTAAGTTTTTCAAAGATAATTTTTTTTCAGCAAAAATAAATGTTGCAGACACTCAAAATTTAAGCATAATTGCTTGGTTCATAGAAGATTTACTCAGTCTGTAAATTCAATGTTCATCTCTTTGTCTGGCTCTGATCTCTTTTATCTAATTTTTGAATCTTGATCACCATGTTTCTGACTTTCTACTTTAATGCCTGGCAACCCAGTCGTAGACAAGACTTTACATTAGTCTACCAATAATCTCCCATGTTACAAGGCAAGTTAGTTTTTCATTCAAACCACAGTGTTCTGTCTTTTCAGTGTCTCTATCAATCCATTGACTGAAAATTCAACAGCAGTTTAGTGAACACATACTACATTCCAGGCATGGTAAGCATTTTCTTATATTTCATTTACCTGCCACTGCAATGCAAAGAGATATACCCTCTATCTCCAGTTTCATGGATGAGGAGGGAGTCTTAGGTTAATACATTTCCTAAAGAGTGAGCAAGTTGTAGAGAAAAGAAGTCATGTAGGCAGGTAATGGTAAAGGATTGAAACTGAAGCCTGTGCTTCAGTCCATTTGACTCTTCTCCTTTCAACTTGCACATAAATCAGCTATGGTGGTTTGAATGTATATCCATAGTTCTTTGACACAGCCCCCTCCAAAGAGTAGAGCTAATTCCCTCCACAGATTTTGGCAGAAATGACTAAGATACTTCATAGGCAATGCAGCTTCCTCCTTGCCTTTTCTCATTTGGGGGAAACCCAAACATCAAGTGAAAGGATTCTCCATCAGCCCTATGGAGCAGTCCACATAGTCTCAAGACTTCTGCCAATGATTGGCATGAACTTTCCTGTCATGGAGCAAGCCCACTTGGAAGTGAATACTCTAACTCAGTGAGGTCAACAGATGACTATCACCCTGCTACTTCAACCTCATGAGAGCCTATGAATGATAATTATTCCACTGAGCAGCTCTCAAATAAACTGACCCACACTATAGCACATATATTGTGCATGTCAATTGTTATTTTAAACGGCTAAGATTTGGTGGTTTTTTGTTTTTCTTTTATTTCTTTCTTTTTTTTTTTTTTTTGTAGCTATACAGCAAGCTAGCAGAACTGATATGTGAGCTGATTGCAGTAGTTTGGGGTCTGAAGTCAAAACCAGTAAGAAAAGTTTAAAACAGTTACTGTTTTAGAAAATTAAAATCAGTTACACAAGATCAGTTGCTAATATGAGAACAGTTCATTTCAAAGTAACTGGAAGGGAACACAGTTTCAAACTGAGTGAACAATATAATTTAAAAAAAAACAATGTTTTTTTGGGCTGTTTTAACAGAAACAGTTACTTTCCCTGTTTTCTGGATAGGTTAGATCAGAAATGGAAACCCAGTAAGCACCATTTAAGAATCTGGGGCTTTGATCTAAAGAAAAAAGGGCCAATGAAGATAGCTTCTTTGTCTCCAATTGTTTGAAGAGTTTTTTTTATTTTAGCTTTTTTTTTCATTTTATTGATTTGTCACAATTGTGAATTAATTGATCCCTCCTCCTCCCTCCATATT
>PVHY01025792.1:0-18003 GCA_004024945.1 Uropsilus gracilis
GAGGGGAGAGAGGGAGAGAGAAAGAGAGCAGAGAGAGTGAATCAAGGGACAGTGTCCATACAGGTCACTGTCTGTGGGTATACACAATTGCAAGAGACCTCAGGGTTTAGCAACCATGAGGTTGATTCCATAAGGAAAATGAAGAGCTTACTGTAGCCACAGGACCAGCTACCTCACCCAGTCAGTGTCCACCAGTCATGTGGAGTGTCAGTACCTGTCACCAGGAGTGCCAAGGACAACAGCATATTCAGGCCTGGTTGCCAGGAGTGCACCACCAACAAACAGCTAGAGACACCATGCCCAGGACCTTTGGTGATCTCATCAGGCAATGTCAGAGATGGGACAGGAGGCCCAGTCTCTGCAATGGTCTCGGCCTCTCTTTCTCAGTGGTCAGTTGCCTGCTGCATGTGGTTACTGGTCCCCCTTCTTTCTCTTCACCTTCTGATCTGGAACAGTTCTTGTGCACAAGCTCATTCTTTTTGAAGGTCCCTCAGGTTCATCCTCTCTGCCAGTCCTTTCTTCTCTGGGTCCTTACCTGGCTTAAATCCACCTCCAGGTTGCTCACTCTAGAGTCACTCTCATAGTTAAAGGGTCATCATCCTAACAATTGGGAGCACACCCTAGAGTCCTTGATTGGATTTAGATTAAGACCACCACAATTGTGCCATCTCCTGCCCACAGTAACAGAATGATATTCACACATTCATCCTCTGAGCATCTTAGCTGCTCTAGTTACATACACAGATGTAAAAATATATCTTTTTTTTGGTGCTTCCAAAAGAGTCAATTTTGGCACTGTTGATTCTTTCTACTTTAGCCTCTTAATTATCTGTCTATATACCACATTCCTTGGCATGCATTACAATGTTTGTATGCAAAAAGTCCCCTAGTAACTCAAAGCTGTAGCTTTAGTAAATGAAAAGTCTCCTTATCCGTAAAAATTTTTTAAAAATTTCCCATGTGGGAATATTTCCTATCCGTGTCTTTAAACTTGTCCTATTATTGTTGAATTTTCATTCTTTGCACAACACTTTCCCTAATTACGGGTTTGTTCTCTCACTGCTTTATTGCTGTTCAAAATCTGAAACAGTAAGGAAGTTCTGTTTCAAGGGCATTAAGTGATTAGTTTATGCTGGAAAGTTCAGACTTAAATTGAATTTTAAAAGATGGTCAGGATTTGGATATGGGGTGGAAGGTAGAATAATATGGGTTGGACTTGAAGGTAATGTGAAATGGACAATGATGAGATGAACCCCCCCACTCTTGTCTGCCCCCTACACCCAAATCTGGAGGTTCAAGCAAATCTCTCTCTCTCATATATATGTGGTAATATCTTTTATTTATTCTTTAAATCACAATCTCAGTAAATGGCTTTTTGGATATTTCCCCCCCCTTCATCCCTCAGGTGCCCCCTCCATTCTCTCACATCCCATTCTTTGTTGTTTGCTAGTCTGGTTTAAGTCCATTAGTCTCTTTCTTTCCTGTGGTAGTGTTCTTTCATTGGGTGAGGGACTGTGTTCTTAGAACCAGGCGAGCCTTGATGGTAGGTTTTCAGCCTTACGCTTGCGTTGGGCAGCCAGTCTATTTTTATTCGTGGTCTTTTCATGTTTTCTCACTGGAGGCTGTTTCCGCCAACCCCATCTCTGTTGTTTTGCTGCTTTACCTTATGGTTCTGGCGTCAGATTTAGGGGGTCTCACCCCCTGCCATTGCTGAAGAAGTTTCTCTGTGGATACAGGCAATTGTGATTGGCAGATGATCTCCTCTGCCTCAGTTTGCAGCTTCCCTGTGTCCCCAGTCTTTGGCTTTCCTTTTCTCTCCCATAAAGTGCGGAGGGGCGCCTTGCTCTCCCAGAAGGCAGCTCTGAGATGAGGTCTTGGCTCTTCCAGACCCGGTGAGCGCATAGGTGCGCTTCATGACATTGTGTTTCGATAGTTGTTTCTCCTGTCTCGCATGGATTGGTTCTTTTGATTGTCCAATGCTGTGTCCAGCTCAAGCTTGTGGGCTCGACTTTTACCTGGTCCCTCATCCGTTTTATGATGGGGTTTGTGTTATATATGTTCTTGCTCCTCCTGAAGATTAGCTGGAGAGTGAAATGGAGAATGCACATCCCACCCACCGCCCCCCCCCAATCACCTGCCTGCCACCTGTACCTCCCTGCATGGGGGCGGGGCCCAGGTGTCCATGCATGAACTGTCCCAATCCCCCTTGGGCTGGGGCCTGGGGGCAAATGCTTCAGTCGGTCTGGGCTGCAGATGGCTGCCCCACGCAACAACCATCCGCTGGTGGATTGGGTTATAGCCCCCTCCTGGGCTCTCCAGACTTGGGGGAGGGGGGTTTACCCTGGAGTCTTCTTCGCCTTTGCTCCTTTGCTCCTCGCTGGTTAGGGGTGGAAGGGTGAGAGCCCTGACCGCATGGAGGCCTCTGGGCTGACCCAGCTACCCCTGGCGGTGATGCAGCAGGTCTGCACCACACTGTGCCCTCTGGACGAGAGGATGCTACCTGTCCCAGGCCTTCCATCCAGGCGCAGCGCGGTATTATCTTTTAACCATCTACATCTTCACCCTACTTTCTATGGGTCTCTGTGCCCCAGGGCTCAGGCCATCTTTCTCTGTCTCAGATCTATTTTCTCTACATTCGGGGCTTCTAGGGTCTATTCCATATCTTTGCCTCTTTTTGCTACTTAATTTCTATATCTTTCTCAGATCTCTGTTTAACTCTGTCCTATTTTCATGAACATTTTTCTCGTTCCTGACAAAGGTCAAACTTCCTATTACAATTTAGCATGAATGAAATTTTAGATTCTAGATTCACCATGGGATTCCATGGTAGGGCTCCGTCTCCGTATCTAAGTTGTAAACTTAAGGGCAGCAATTATGTCTATTTTTTTTTCACTTTTTCCTAATGACATAAAGAACTGGCACTCAAGTAACAGTGCCTATTCCTTTGATAGTTAATTAATATTAAATGAACAGTGTTGACATCTAAGAGGTTCATCTCTAGAGACTTAATGTCTAGATGAGAGCTACTTGACCAGACTTCTCAGAATTTAAGTGGTGTATAAGTTATTACTATTTATTAAAAGGAATGAAGAGATGCAAAATAAGAAATGTATGCTATTTTAAATGTTTACATCAGGCAATTAACACTTCAACACAAACATAATGTAATACTTACACAGCACATAATATAATTATGCTACTCACAAGAAAATTACAAGATTTAATAACTTACATTTCTTCTCAGTGCACTTAGGCGGTATGGAGTGGGCTTCAAGCAAAAATGTATATAATGTATATACATGTATATAATATATATAATGCATTACTTTCTTCTCCACCATTATTGATAGGACCAGGCTGGACCAAGGATATAAACTTATCCAAACAAGGAGCCATGTAGAAGATATGTTTGGGAACATATATTTTATGGGGTGTGAAGGTATAGTCTTAATCATATCTCTTGTTGTAAACCAATGTTACCTCAATAAAAAATATGATATGATGGGGGGGAGGGGCAAGATTTCATCTTAGAATTTGTAGTCTTTGAATAGTCTTTCTTTTCTCAGGCTTTGTAACTTCCATCCCAGCTTGGTCAGATTAAGAACTAGGAAGCTTAGTGTCTTAGCCTGAATTCTCCCAAAATTGACTTTGAGGGGAAGATTTGAGTTCAGGCATATTAGCTGGTAGTTGATCTTGAAATCAGGTAAGGAAACCAACAAAACAGGGGATTTATCCAAACTTACAAATGAGAGCATCTGGCCCTTTAAATCCAGCCACTCATCAGGTTCATCCCAGTCTGCAGAAGCAGTAGCAAGACCACACTAACCTTAAAAGGAGATGAAACAGATTTATTCACACACACACACACACACACACACACACACACACACACGGCAAAAGTCTCTGAGGGTCAAGGGACCCCTTTGGTAATCTTACTACATAGTTCAGTCTCTAGTCCAAAAAGCTATATGTGGGTCCTTAGCCATATGCATCCACAAAATAGTGGCTGTTCCATCTTTCAGCCAAATGAAGAAACCAAGATGGTGTCATCAACCCTCCTCCGTGAGGCACAGCTCCAGCTCTCTTTCTGCTTCAATCCTGAAGTGGCCTGAACCCACTAAGACTCACTTGAAACAACAGCCGCAATCACCTCAGATGTCTCATGGTGAAAACAGCCACATTCCAAGCTCTCTTCTGGTCTCCAGACAATTCCCAAGCTTCCCAGTTTCAAAGGTAAAGCAAATTTTTCAAGTACCACATTTCCAAGTCAGCTTACATGGGTCACAAGTCTCTCCTACACACTTCCTCAGGTTCCTCACTGGTCCAGGCTGGGGGTGGAAGCCCACAATGTGACCTTCCTCCCTGCCTTGCTGCCGCACATGGCAGCAGAGCTCCGAGGCCTCCAACCTCCTTGCTGCTCTTCTGCTCCTTTTTCTCCAACTTTCGCTCTCCTTTGGTCTCCAGCTGCCCTCCTTCTTAAATCCTCTCTCTCTGAGGAGAAGCCTTCTTCTCTTGAGAGAAGCCTTGACATCGCTTCTCCTAGTCTTCATTCATCAGGACAAAAATGGCTGCCATCCTAATGCAACATTACCAACCTGGGGCCATGCCCCCCCAATTTTACTACATCATCCTTATCAGTCTCAAGGGAAATTAAGTAAGCAAGAAGCGGCACTGAGACTGGCACTAGTCTGGGTGACTAGTGTTTAGTTCTGTGGGACATTCTGAGGAGCTTTATGAAAATTACCTCAAAATTATCCTTTAGGTAACAAAGGAGAATGCATTTATTCATTGATCCAGGATGGCATCAAAAGGTGGCCTCATGGTATTCTAATTGTTCTGGGCATTTGGCTTATGCCTGCTTGAGAGCTAAGTGGTGTTAAAAGATAAGTGGGAGCATATTAAAGCTTTTAAGTCTTTGTTTGAGTAGAAATAAATTAAATTGGGCAGAAGAGATTAGGAAACTGTATGGATAGGAGTTAGGGTAAAGATCTAGCTAGAGTGTGGAAACTCAGAAGGAATCTATGACATTTTTAAGGGTGGAATTTGGCCAGGCACAGTGGCTCGTGCTTGTAAGCTTCAGCCTATGAAATGGCCAGGGCTAGGGATCGCGGTTCGAGTCCCGCTTGGGGCCCGTAGTGAGACCTAGTTCCAAAAAAATAGCTGGGCGTGGTGGCACGCGCCTGTCATCCCAGCTACCTGGGAAGCTGAGGCTGGGGATTACTTGAGTCTGTGGTACCCTGGGCAACGAGAGCCTGCGGTTCCATGGGCAAAAATACCAAGACCTAGTCTCAAAAAAAAAAAAAAAAAAAAGACTGGAATTTATTGGCTGAATCTTAAAGCCTGATTGTGTTTGTGACTGGTTGTCACTGGGTTTCAGTTTCATAATATTGAGGCATTTATAGGCATAGATTTTGGTTTCCTTACATATTCCCCTGGTATTAGAGTCACCTCAGTCTCCTGACCTCGATTGACTAATTTCATAGGAGGCCTTACAAACATACTATTTTGCAAGGTTAGAGAAGCTGTAAGGCAATGGGCAACAGGCCCCTGGAGTAGAGATAAGGGGGCCTCAGGTTGGCCTTTCTCATAGCTGATTACAGTCTGCCCAGAGTTGGTTGCTCAGAAATAGCAGGTAAAACAGAGCCTGTGCAAGAGCAGAGGCTCCTGGGAAATGGCAGTCTGTCTACCAGGACTGCATGTGTCAGCAAGAGGAGAGAAAGGGGAAACTGCTGAACGAGACTGGGTACTCTATGCTTTAAATCAAAGGCAATGACCTTCTACCAGAAAGCAGTGGGGAGCCTATGAAAAGCTAATGCCCAGATGACCCAATCAGATTTGTATTTTAGGAAGAAAAGTTAGTAACACTGAGCACAGTGTGGAGGGTAAATTGACAAGGGTGTATGTAACATATGTGGAAGGGTGTGGTAGTTACAGAAGTTGTGAGACCTAGTAAGAACCAAGATAGACAGTTGAGGTGTGAGAAAAGGATCTGAAATAAGACTGTGTTTGGTAGGGATTACTGAAAGAGATGGAATATGGGAAGCTGGTCATAAATGGGTCCAGTGATGGGCTTGCGACCAGCCAGAGTAGGGTGAAGACTCCTTGCTTCAGGATCACAGACTGTCAGGATGTAACCCCAAAGTGAGTGACTATTTTGTTCTCCCTTCACCATATTATAGTCTGTGTTTTCCTATGTAGTGTGAAATAGGTAGGGGGAGGAATGAAGAGAGGAAGGGAGTAAAGAGGATAGAGGGAGAGAAAGAGAAAGGGAGGAAGAGGAGAGAATGACTTGTTGCTGTGGAGTTACTGCATCCTGTCTACTCCAAAACTTGTCCTAAACCCTAAATTTCATGGTTTGTTTCTGTGAACATGTAATTTCCTCTTTCTGACTTAAGTTACTTGAGTCTCGTCTCGTAATCAAGAGTCTTGACTAAAATAGTATCTTTTTTTTTTTTTGAGACTAGGTCTCGCTATTTTTGACCAAGGAACCGCAGGCTTTCGTTGCCCGGGGTACCACATACTCAAGCAATCCCCAGCCTCAGCTTCCGAGGTAGGTGGGATTACAGGCACACGCCACCAAGCCCAGCTGTTTTCTGGGACTAGGTCTCACTGTGTTGCCCCGAGTGGGACTCAAAACTGTGATCCCTAGCCCCAGCCTCTTCATAGGCTGAAGCTTACAGGCAGGAGCCACTGTGCCCGGCTAAAATAGCATCTTTGTGCCCAAAGTTTTTTTTTTTCTTATTTTACTTTCACACATAAATTCTTTAAAGGGAAAATAATAGATTCACAGTTTTCACCAATTTATATCATCTCCAGAGAGGTATAAGAATAATGTATTTCATCATACTTTCATAAGTAGCAATATACTTTCTTAAACCTTTGTCAGTTTCTTAAGTTAAAAATTTCTTGTTTTAAATTACCTGTTTTTTAATTAGTGATGAGGTTGAAAATATTGCAATTGTATTTGTTTTTTTATCTTTTTTTCTTTTAGTGAATTTCTAATTATAGACTTTACCTATTATCTTTTTGAGAGTTTCCAAATATTTTTAAGAAATCAATTGGTATGAATTCTCTCCAGGAAAAGACTTGTGTATTTACTGCAAATGTTTTCTCCAGCTTGGTGGCTTGCTCTTAATTTTGTGTATTGTTCTTTTGGCGGTATACAAATCATAAAATATGCATAACTTAATTTTGTGATTTTTTTTCATAGCTCTTAAATTTAACAGAAAATAAAGCAGACCTACTTGCCTTGTATGTTGGCTATAACTTTTTTAAAAGGACTTACTTTTAAAAATGGAAATCATGCATAGTTTGGCAACTGTGGAGGCCCTGCTAGGACTTCACTTCAAAAAGGAGCCAACTCCGTGTGAGCACAGTACATGGTGCTTTGATTCTCTAGCTGCCTGGTCTTTAAGAGTAGCTTCCTCAAGAGGACTCCATGACCTCTTTATTAAAAGAATATTTACGCACACAAGGAAAAAAGTGTAATAATAATAATAATTATCTGTCTACCATCAGTCGAATAAAATTTTAGAGGAAATTCAAGCCTCTGTATAGTCTTCATAATTTATCTCTCCCCAAATTGCCCTTCATTAGAATGATATGTTTTAGGGATATATCAACATTCATTCGTGAAAACTGGTTTATTATCACTGTTGTACCATGTTTAATTATTGTTTATCCATTCTCCTGTGATGAACATTTAGGTTGTTCATTTTTCTTCACTATTATATTTTTTCACTACTGTATTCACTATATTATATATTTTCACTAATATATTAAGTCACTGTTCATTTTTTCACCATTATAAACAGTGCTGCAATGAACATTTCCCCTTGTTTATGTATGAAAGTGGAGTTGCCTGTTAATGGGTGACTTTACTAGATGTTTCCAAATTTTAAGTGTTTGTGACCATTGTGGGACAGTTTTATCACATCCATTCTTACCAGTATTCAGTCTTGTCAGACTTTTTTTTTTTTTTGTGAGACTAAGTCTTGCTATGTTGCCCAGGGTAGTCTCAAATCCTGGACTCAAGGGAATCTTAGCCTCCGCCTCCCAAGTAGCTGGGATTAATAACTTACTCATCTGATGAGAGTAACTCACTGGTATTTTAAATTGTAATTCTGACTATGAATGTCAAGCATCTTTTTACCATTTATTGACCATTGAAGTCTTCTCTCTTGTGAATTGCTTTATCTATATTTTATTGTGGTAAAATGTACATAACAAAATTTTAGCACTTTAGACTGTCACCCACTGTATGAACTTTATTTTACATTGTGATTCAGTATATGCATATCATATGCACTGTGGATACATAACTGAAACAAAAATATCACAGTCATGTTTATCTTTAATATGTGAGGTGCATTCAGATATTTTTTCTAATCTATTTTATATTATTAAATGCTAACCACAACCTAAAAGATTAATTTCAGAATCCACTGATGGCTCAACTACAGTTCACTACTTAATTGCTTTTTTATTGATTTTTACCCATACTTTCCATTTTGTTTTGGATACTTAACCTTCAATAGTTGCATGCTTTGCAAATATCCTTTAACACTGGTTAACATATTTACATTATTCACATTTTGATGCATTAGAGTCAGGTATGCGGATGTTTGGACATTTTGTACCTTCTAGAAATCTTTTCTCACATTATAGAGGAGATTCTCTTACATTGTTCTCTAATTTGTTTTAAAACTTTGATTTTCATTGATATTTATGTATGATTTTTATGTATGGTATAAGATAACACTATAACTTCAATTTTTTAAAATCATACAATTATTCCTGTACCATTTATTGAATAATCAGTGTTTCCCTCACTGATCTGCAATACTACATCTCTCAAGTAACCTGTCTATTTAGTTCTGTTGATCACTCTATCTTTTAACCAATGTTAACCCTGCAAAGCCATGTAACTGGTAGATTATCAAATATCATCAAACTAAATGGATACCCAGTTAGAAACTCTGAGAGAGTAGCAGCACCAAGTATGAGATAAATTATCCCTAAACACTTGTGAGACACTTTTGTGACTTCTCAGAATGACTTAGGGTCTGGAGTAAAGATAGGGGGTCTAAGGCTTCAAAACTCTATCTCCAGTATTCATAATGCTTGTTATTTAGATAAAAATTTTTCCATGTTAAAAATAGTTGCTATAGACCTTCAAGGCTCCTAGACACTTGTCAGTGAGTTATTCAGTGGATTTGATCTTTTTCACCAGGGGCTGTGAGCTGGCAGTTACACAGCAAACAAACAGGAAATATGAAACATGCAAGCACACTTTGAGATTCTCTTGCTTTGTTCTTGATTTCCTTGTTAATGTTGTATCCAGTCACCATAGTGTCAGGTACTCAATATTAATTCTTACCCATTTCTACAAAAATTGAGAGCATTTTCCTGTGGGTTCTATCATTGCCAGTTGACAGCTACACATTCTGCAGACTTGAGGAAAATCCAGCTGTAGTTTTGTGTCTCTGAATGTCATTAACTTATTTTCAAGTGTTCAATGAAACCACAGATAGACTGGGCCAAACAATTCTCCCCTGAGTTTTCAAAAATATGCACATTTTAAGAAATGTCTTGCACATGTTCCTTATTCATTTACTACTAAATGTTCCAAATCTTGTGTTGCAGGAGTTAGACATTGTCCAAAGAGCTTATTGAACCATTTTTGAAACTCTTTTCACCAAAACAGGAAGTCATAATAAACCAAGTGTCAAATGAATTTGAAATTGAGAGGAGTTGGATTAAGTTCAAAACTTTTGAAATCATAATTTTGAGATATTTCTAAATCAGGACATTTATTAAGTCCCCAAGTTTGTAATTTTTTTCCTTTTCTGTGATTTTTTTGGGGGTGTGTTAGTTTATATGTTGTATACTTTGCATATAATTTAAAGTAGTGATGAAAAGAAAAAATTTCTATGTTTTCATTACATTGGATTTAGAGATGAAAGAAGAAAAAATGTGAGGGTACAAACTTGGGAATTCAAAATGTGTGACATGTAATCTTTTATGTTAAGGGTGACTTTGGTCTTGTTCTTGTCACTTGTTAAAGTCACTGAAATGGGGGATACTTTCATTGAATTGGTTCATTATAAAGATATAATAAATATTTAGGTTACTTATTATTGAAAAGAGTGCTTTGCAAAGATGTGTGTATAGTATCTTTATTACATACTGATCCTATTTTTTTGTTGTCTTTTTTGGAGTTCAGGAGGAAGACTTGGAAATGTTCTAGGACTTGAAAACATAACAGAATAATGACATGATTTATATATTCTATCTCTTTAGTGGATATTGAAAATGTATAAGATGATTTAGAGAAAGAATATTGGTATGTGAAGTCACATACTTCTTAATATACTATGCATGAAAGGAGATTATTTTAGTTTGGTTAGTAAAAAAAATTAACGGATGGCATATTATTTGAGCAAATGTTGAGTGAGTGTGATACAAAGATGAATTTGAAATGGGCTCTGTCCTTAAGGAGAGAACAGCAGAGTGAGAGGTAGAAAAACCATTGATATTTAAAGTGTTGTATCCAGTATATAAATACAAGAAAGGAGAGGAGGAAAATGTCAAAAATGATGAGGAAACACATAGCACCTGTCATATGTCTACACACAGTAGAGGTTGAGACAATGTTTTTTAAATGTTAGTTCCTTGGTATGGAAGTTTCCTAAAATATTAAAAAGAATAGGTCTACCCTATGACCCAGCAACTCCATTTCTAGGTATCTATCTAAAGAATGCAAAGTGACTAATTCAAAGGATATATAGCACGCTTACAATCATCAAATTATGGAAACAATCTAAATGGAAGATGAGCGATTTAAGAAGATGTGGCATATACACAATAGAATACTACTCAGCTATACAAAAAGAGGAACTCTTGTTATCTGCAACAATATTGATGGGACTGGAAAGAATAATGCTAGGGAAATAAACTAGATGGAGAAACACAAATATTGGACGGCTTCATTTATATGTGAAACAAAAACATGTTTTTTCAGATAAACCCAAATCAATAACAAACCCCAGAAATCTGACAATAGAATTGAGGCTACAATAAGGGGCTGGAGGGTAGAGGAAAGCATTCGGGGTGCTCAAATGGACTATTGTGGAGGACTATGGGTACCTTGGTGGTGGGTGGGGTGTGATAATGAACATCTGAAAAGGTATATCCCATACACAGGAAGCATATCTGAATCATACAGTGTTGTAAACCAATATTGCCTCAAACAAAAAAATTCCCTTCTGACTTTCTTTTAGATAGAATGATTGATTTTCATACGTTAATATAAAAATGGCACTGGTCAAATTGCATCAAAGGAATCTAGATTTGGATCTCTTTGTCGAGTAAAATTAGTAACTGACTTCTCTGCCTTAAACTTATTTTCTGCATTTTTTTATTCTTCTGGACACCAATGACCACTATTTAGAAAATTGCTTATCTGTATAATGGACAAGTTAGGTATAATGAGGTATAATAAACAGACCCATAAGTCAATACTCATCTACACACCTGACCTCTGGCCAATTTGCTCGATTCTTTTCTCTGTTTTATTTCAGTAGCATGGAAGTCTATTAAATATCTAGAAGCAGGGTGGAACAGGGTGAGAATGGTTGGGGAGCGTGAACCCCAGAGATCACAAAGATGTGAAATTTATATATAAATGGAAATTAATTAATAAAATATTACTAATTAAAAATAAATATTTAGAAGCAGCACTGACTATTTCCTAAGCATCTTTACAGCACAGGTTTGTAAAAACTTACTCCTAGATTTTAGGAAGGTGATATGAGGAATCAGGGAAGATAGTGTGGTTTGCAATCTCAGGTTTATTTGAAACATGCGTGCAACCATTTGTCATCCAAAGTGTAATACATTCATTTATTTTATTTTATTTTTTTGAGACTAGGTTTCACTATTCTTGCCTGTGGAACCGCAGGCTCACATTGCCTGTGGTACCAGGACTCAAGCAGTCCCCAGTCTCAGCTTCCCAGGTAGCTGTGATTACAGGTGCACGCCACCACGCCCAGCTAATTTTTGGGACTAGGTCTTGCTGTGTTGCCCCAGTGGGACTCGAAGCACGATCCCTAGCCCCTGCCACTTCATAGGCTGAAGCTTACAGGCACGAGCCACCATGCCCAGCACATTCATTTATTAATGAAAATACTGCTTTAAGTTATTACCAATGAAGTAACTTCTCAAATCAAGTGAAATTGATGCGCCAGGAAGAGGGGTGTTTTCCTGAGTCCTTGGTACACTATTTTGATCAGTTTGGTTGTAATGAAAGAAATAATAAGATATTTATGGAGTGTGTGTGTGTGTGTGTGTGTGTGTGTGTAGGTCTGCAGCACATTCAATTGTGTGACCAGTTAATGAGCTGATATCATGCCTTCAATGTTATTACTCCTTTCCTACTTATTCTATCTTTTGAAGCATTCCAGCTACTCACCCTGGTTAATGATGAGAAAAAGAATCAGTGCTCACTTAAGCAGCACAGACAGTAAAGTGATAGAGTAGAAAGGCGTTTTTCATCCCTTTTCTTAAAATTGTACTCTTCATTGTCATTTTATCTTTATTATAACACTGTATCAATTGTTCATTCTCTTCATTCTCTTCTCTCTCTCACTGTCCTAAGCATTTTTAATACACATCATTCCAATAAGTCTGTGAGATATTGAGGACAGACATTCATCCTTAGTAGCCTTATTTGACCAGCGATAAACTAAGGTTCAGTGAGGTCATATGATATACTCACAGTCACATTCTTTCATAAGTATTTATTTTGAATCTACTATATGCCAGACACTATAGAATGAATTAGAGATACAAAGGTGAATAAAACACAGTCCCTGCCCTAAAAGAGGAGTCAGGAAAGTAAACAGGCAATTATAGGCTCAAAGGATAAGTACAATAATAGGGGTTAAGCAGAGGGCACTTAACCTAAAACCTTAGGGAAACTCTTAATTTAAATTTGGGAGATGGAGTGAGTAAGTGATATCTATACTGAGATCTGAAGGATGAGTAGGATTAACTAGGTAAGGAAGATATTGTGAAAAAAGATACCAAAGGGAAGAAATATGGTGCATCAGGGGTGCTGCGTTAGTACATTGCACAGAGTATGAGGAGGCAAGTTTGCCGGGTTTAGTCTCACAGATTGTCCATGGCACTAATCTAGTAGTTGTCACTCATTTAGGCTAGGACACAAATGGTTCCTTCCAAAATTGAGCAAGGCAGCTTTCGTAAGATGATGAGTGGTGGGAGGGAGTACCTATAAAACCAAGTACACTAAAGTGTTTGTAAGTAGCCTGAAGGCAGTGTGAAGGTATTGAAGGGGAACGAAGTGACCAGACTTGCATTTTATTTTATTTTAGAGACTAAGTCTTGCTATGTTGCCTGGGATAGTCCAGAACCCATGAACTCAAGTGATTCCTAGCCTCAGTCTCCCAAGTAGCTGGGATTACAGGTGTGCACCACCACACCTGTCCCAAGCTTGCATTTTAAAAAGACTGGTTCATTTTAGAAAGAATAGTTCAGAGAAACCAGCTAGAGGGCTGTCTCAATAAGGCAGGTAAACAAAGAGACTACTCTGGAGTGAAGTTCTAGAAACTACAATTAGATAAGCCATAGATTTAAGAGAAATGATGAAAACAGCTTTGATCAGAACCAATCTCAGTTACTGTTCTTAGACCAAATTGAATGCATGGTAGTTTCACTTATTGCTATGGGGAATAAGGGAGAAGGAGCAAATTTATGGGAAGGCTGCTAATATTTTTCTGGTCATGCTGAGTGTGAGGTGATTTTGAGACCTCCAAGAGAAGTAGACATTTAGATGGTCTGGAGATCAGGAGAAATGTGGGTGACTTGAGACACGTAAGTGTATTTTGAGTTAAAGAGTAAGGGATATCAGGATGTACCTAAGAAAAACTGGTCAGAGTGGCTGTATTTTTAGGGGGGTGAACTCAGGGGACTTGGGGCAGCTGAGGAGGTGGGAAATGGAGATTAGAGAGAGAGAGAGAGAGAAGGAGAGAGGAGAGAGGAGAGAGAAGGAGAGAGAGATCTCTCCTGTGATGTTAATACCCAGTTCAGTTAATATCCAGTTCATAATGGGCAGGTTGGACAGACACACATGATGTCTCATGATCAGTTATTCAGATGACACTCAGATGGAGACTTGTTACTTAGAGAAGAGGGTATGCTTTGATGTAAGCATTGTCACATGGGCCTCTAAGGGTGTGTCAATCAGAATGGGTATACAGACTACAAATGATAAAATCACTCCAACATGTCTATCTCCATAAACCTTTACATTTCTTTAGAGAAAAAGAATTTGTTTCTGTACATCATCCCAGGGACATTCTGTTATCTTGATATCATTGACTATAGACCATCACTGTGCTGTTCATTTAGCTCAATAAACAAAACAGAGTCATTTTTCATGCATAAGCTATGACATTAAATGCAGATGTTATGGTAAATGCATTATATCAATAAATTCAGCCCAATTCTTTGTTCTTTAGTTATTTATTTTTTGAGATTTATTTATTTTTTGAGATTAGGTCTCGCTATTTTTGCCCATGGAACTGCAGGCTCACGTTGCCCAGGGTACCACAGACGCAAGCAATCCCCAACCTCAGCTTCCCAGATAGCTGGGATTACAGGCACGTGCCACCACGCCCAACTATGTATTTTTTGGAACTAGGTCTCACTATGAGCCACCAGCGGGACTCGAACCATGGTCCCAGCTGTGCTTCCTAGGCTGCCGCTTCAGGGATGTGCCATGTTCTTAATTTTGTTAAGAACTTGACTGACAACAGTTTAGTCTTCACAAAATTGTGTCACCTATGACAACACCAGTGATAATATTTGTGTTGCTAATACAACTCCTACTGGTCTGTATTTGTAGTTCTCTTTTTCACAACAGGTCTACATACAGGTGCAAGCATTTATTTTGTCATTTAATAGAGACATGTGCTACAGCATTTACTTATTAAAACATATTAATTATAAATTACTTTTGTTTTATTTATTTATTTATTTATTTGTTTGTTTGTTTGTTTTTTGGGACTAGGTCTCGCTCTTTTTGCCTGTGGAACCGCAAGCTCATGTTGCCCGGGGTAACACAGACTCAAGCAATCCCAGCCTCAGCTTCCCAGGTAGCTGGGATTACAGGCGCGTGCCATTTTTTTGGAACTAGGTCTCACTACAGGCCCCAGGTGGGACTTGAACCACAATCCCTAGCTCCAGCCTTTTCATAGGCTGAAGCTTACAGGCACAAGCCACCGTGCCCGGCTACTTTTGTTTTATTTTCCCTTTGTCATACAATTAAGGTTTTATATACATTTAGGGGAAATTTGCATAGGTAGTATTATTTTTTAATTTTATTTCAGACAGTAAAAATTCTAGTTTTAACTATTAACTAGTTATTAAAGAGGAGGATGGATCTTACAGAATTGAGACCTGCTCCCTCCTTCTTTTTTTTACAGTTTTTTTAAAAAAAATTTATTGTACACATACAAACACATATAATTTACATCATCATCTACCCTGAGGTTTCCCTTCTACTTTCAAATTGGGCTTCCAGAATCTATGTGGAGGCATGTCCATGATAAACCAAAGTGAATCTTGACCATTCTTACCAAATGAAGTCACTTGCTATCACTCTTCTGAGAGGCTTCTATATTTAAGCAGAAAATTTAGTGTCATATTCAGTTTACATGCAAAAACATGCTATGCTGGATGCTAATAGACCAACAACAGCAGTGAAGAACAGCCTTCTAACCAAAGCAATCAATTTTGAGTTTAAGCGAGGCCATGGGGAGAAAAATTTTTGTCTCTCTGCATCATTGATGATAATGAAGTGGAAGTCAGGAGTGCTTCCTCAGTCCCCCCTTCTCTGCATGATCCGAATTCCATGGACAGATGATAGTGGGAGGATGGTAAGCAAACCCCATGGCTCCTTGCTCTCCCTACTCACATGGAATCTTTGGGGAGGCTCTGAAATTAAGGAGGGAGAGTCCACATTTGGTGTGTAAATGAAGGACAGATGTTAGCTCTTGCCTGTCCCCAACCTCCCCCCCCAAACCCTCCCCCCTGTCCTGGTTTGCTAGTGAATGCTGTTCAGTGTTGTCTGCAGGTTTGCTCCGTGGCCTGCCAGGGGCCATGGGGTAGTCTGGCCACATTCCCCTCTTACTTACCTACTTAACTCTTCTTCTTCCAGAATCTCAACAGCTCAGCTGTCACTTTCTCAGGGAAGCCTGCCCTCACCCATCAGTCTGGTTTGATTCCTTTGTCATGAGTTCCTTCAGTAGCAATTTTTCCCTTTGATGCCTTATCTCACTTTGTAATTATATTCATTAGGATGACTGTGTAGTGTCAGGCAGCCCCGAAGACTAGATCTCTTGCTTCCCTTTCATACCGTGCTGAGCCAGCGCCTGTACAAAGTAGAATTCAGAACATCATTGTTGAATGCGTAAGTATTTATCCCCAAGTCGAGAAGTTCTAACACTGTGATCATGAATATTACCACTGTATTTCATCCCATGTTGTTTGAGTCTTCTATTTGTTGGAAGGGCATTGTCAATGGATTTTGCAGACATGAATGAATCACAACTGGTGGAAACGCACAAAAGCCCTTTTCTTCTAGGTCACTCCATCCCACCTCCCCCCAAACAGAACCCCTGGTGCTTGAATTTAAGGATGGGGGGGGTGGTCTGTGTGTATCTTGGCTGGAAAGTAACTGGAGCCCCTATCTTCTCACCCCAACCTGACCAACTCTGAAGCATCACACTGTCTCCAGGGTGCGTCTGTATTAAACAAATAACAGCATTATGCTTCCCATCCGAGCTAGGACATTTTGGCGTGCTGGCCCATCTGATTCCGGATTAGGGAGACCGGCTTAGAGAAATGGCTACGACCCAGTCTCCCGGGTTCATGCAGGTGGCAGCCTTTCCTGCCCTCTCGGGGTGTACGTCCGAACGAGCTCACTCTCAGGCTGTGTCCGGGTTTGCAAAAGTGTGTGCGATGGCGCTGCCTAGGGAGCTGGGGGGGGGAGGGGCCCGAGGCGCGCCTCAAATCGTGCACAGCCCGCGGCCCGAGGGGCCGCGCAGCCCGGGGCGCGGGTCAGGCGGGCCGGGGGCGCAGTGTGCAGGTGCGGAAAGCAGGCGGCAGTCTGGCCCCGCGGCGGCGCGCCGGGTGGCGGCGAGCGCCCGCGGTCGCGTGCTGCGAGGAGCGGCTGCGGGCGGCAGGCGGCAGCGTCGGCCCGGGCGAGCCGGCGCGCGGTGATGTCAGTGGCGGCCGGGCTGGCAGCGGCCGGCACTTCCTGTAGCAAGGCGGGCGGGCTGGGCTGCGCACCCCGCGAGCCAGTGTCAGCTTCTCGGCGAGAGGCGGCGGCGGCGGAGGAGGAGCAGGGGGAGGGCTGTCAAATTCGGGAGCCACAGCTCCCCCCTTCCCCCGGCCATCCCTTCCGCTTCCCCGGCTCCTGGCGTGACATCTGCGGACCCGGGACCTGTATGTGTGTGCGCGCCAAGGAGCGGAAGAATGGCAGTGCTCAAACTCACCGACCAGGTAGGGGGCGGCGGCGCCGGCGGGCGGGCGGCGCGCGCGGGGGGGCGCGGGCGGCGCGGGGACCCGGCGGGGGCCGGGGGCGCGGCGCGGAGCGCGCCCGCGAGCTGTTTACGCTCGGCCGCCGGGAGGAGTGTGCAGCCGCCGGGTGCTTGGAGCACGGCTGCCGCGGCTCTCCTCGCCTGCGCGGTCCCCGCCCTGGGCTGTGGGAGCTGCGCGCTGGGCTGGGCGCCCGCCGCGCGCCTCGGGCCGGGAACGGGCCGGCGGGCGCCTTGGCGCAGCCGGGGCGCTCGCGTGCGGTGGCCCCCCGGCCCGGGCTGCGCAGGGGGAGGGGGAGACCCGCGGGGCTCCTCCGGCCCGACGGTGCTGCGCAGCGTGGCTCTGCTTGGCGATGCTGGCCGTGGAGAGGGCTGGTCCTTG
>PVHY01025793.1:0-17995 GCA_004024945.1 Uropsilus gracilis
TTTGTAGTTAATAGGATAATTAGAAATCACTGTTAGAAATAAATTAGTCTGCACTGCACTGATTGTCTTGCATTGGCTTGGTATTTTGGCTGAGAAGGCTGGGGATGGTGGTAAGGACCCACGAGTGGAAAGTTTAAACTGTGTATTAAAGTTTTTCTTTTCTGCAGTTTTTAGAGCTGAAAGCAGAGAGCAGTTGGCTAGCTTTTGCATATCAATAGTAAAGGTAATCAGTGAAAATGCTAATGAAGAGTGTGTAGCCTGCTTTGTAGAGAGTAGCAGGCAGATAGGGGTAAACAGTTAAATAAAGTCAGAAAGTCTTCATTTTTACCCACTTTCAGATCCACAGAGCTCCTGAGGGATCAGGGTCATTGAAGGCTTGTGCACAGGAGAGTAATATGGTGAGTTTTAGAAACTGACTCTGAATTTAAAGAGATGTGGGGTGGGAGTGAAGGAGGTCACTTGGGAAGTGCTCATGTAGCTACATGCAAATGAGGGTGTGAACTGGGGTGGTAGTGAGGGGGTGGACAGCAGGGGGCAGATCAGAGTATCTAGCAAGTAGCATATCCTCAACTCATTGGCAACTGGATGTTCAGAGTGAGTCAGCAGAAGGGTCTGAAACATTTCTAGATTGCTGAAATGATTGGGGTGAAAGGTAATTTGTGGTAATTTCTTATTATAACCCTAGGGAACTATGCAATAGTGATTTAAGCTTTGTACATCTTGCTCTTGGGTGTACTGATGATCAAGTTT
This sequence comes from Uropsilus gracilis, assembly GCA_004024945.1. Classification (NCBI taxonomy): domain Eukaryota; kingdom Metazoa; phylum Chordata; class Mammalia; order Eulipotyphla; family Talpidae; genus Uropsilus; species Uropsilus gracilis. The sequence continues at coordinate 751 of PVHY01025793.1, forward strand.
TTCAAAATGAATTATCCCAAACTTACTGGCCTAAAGCAGCAAATGCTTTTTATCTGAAATTTTCTGTGAGACAGGAATTTGGGAAACTCTCAGTGGGTGACTCTTTCTAGTCTTAGAGTGCATCAAGACATTGGCCAGGGCTGTCATGTTCTAAGGGTTTGACTGGAACTGGAGAATGTACTTTCTACCCTTGAGTTTATCTAGTCACATAGCTACAGTGTCACATTGTCACTTCATCATTTGAAGTGACATCATTCATTCATTAGAAGCAAGTCACTAAGTTCAGCCAAAAGGAGAGGAACTAGATTCCACCTCCTAAAGAAAAGGATATTAAAGAATCTGTGAACCTATTTTACAAGTTACCACACTGAGGCATGTGGCAGTTCCTGTGGAGGTGCCCAGGGGACTTCCGACTCCAGGAGTTTGAAGACATGCTAATTGACTTGGCAGTATGGACTTTGGAATTAAATCAGCTGCAGGTTATGCCAAGTTTTAGGGTATGGGCATGATGCTTTTCCTAGCATATTAGATAGAATCATATGAAATAATTTATTTTGTAGGTAAAAAAGTAGAGAATATCAGCATTTCATGTGATTTAACTTAAGAAAACACTGGTTTTCACTTTTGCCCTGAAATTGACTTTGAAGCCAAAGAGCCTGGTTTTTATATTCTCTTCTAGCAAAAGAACTAGCAGGTTTTCTCTTCTCAAATTTTCTGTTTTCACCACATTTGACCATTCATTTGCTTTTTAAAAAATATTGATGTTCTGTTGGAGAAAGTGGATCTGGTCCTCTGGAAGCTTTCTTTGAGTTGTCTGTGTCTCACATGGGCCAAAATTATGAACTGCTCTGTCAGTCAGTCCTTGTTATTGAAATCTAGGAGTGATCATTCTTGGACTGAAACAAAATTTGAAAACCATTTTATCAACAAATATTAAAAATAATTACTTTTAAATGGAACAAATAAATTGATGGTGAGTCAAAGTTAGTATGTATACCTTATCAAGCCCTGCCAAGCTGACTATTGCATTTGCTAAAATATTGCACTAACAGGAGGAAAAGCATTCTTATAGGCCAGATACTAAATGAAAACCATCTCAAGGAATTACCATAATATCCTTTATATCTTATAATATTATGGACTGACGCAAGTAGCTTCTGTCTGTCAAAGGCTTTATAAATGCATGGAAAAATAAGTAACCCATAGCTGGCATCTATTAACAAGATGAACATCCTGGGCACACGATTTCATAAGTCCTACTGGCTCCCAGAGGTATAATTAGGGTTGAATTTTTCATGAACACAAGCAGCATTGTCTTTGTCCACTACGCTGTGCTTTGTGTTCGACTATTTCCAGCCTTCACTCAAGAAGACAAAAGTGCAGAGATGAGAGTCATGTCCTCAGTGAGTAGAAGCACCCAGGGCTTTCTGGAAAGGCCCCCCAGGCCCTGACCATGTTTCAGGGGTCTTTTTTCAGGTAGAGAGTCCAGACCTGCTCGTCTGATGCCCACTGACACTGGGCGAAGACTTAGCAGTCTCCTGGAGCATTTCAATAGGGCTTTGAAAGTAGACAAAAATTGAAAAAGACTTTCATTTTTAGTTTTAAATAGATTTACTTATTCCATGAGTGTCATTAACATAACATAAAATAAAAACAAATAATAACATGGCTGTAATTGTTTTCCTGCTTATAACTCATTCTTCCTCCATTTGGTTTATTCCATTTGGGTCAATTTGCAGCATGTTTGAAAGGCTTTGTCAATGGAATTCATCAGCTATCGGCCGGGCATGGTGGCTCGTGCCTGTAAGCTTCAGCCTATGAAGCGGCCAGGGCTAGGGATTGTGGTTCGAGTACCACCTGGGGCCCATAGTGAGACCTAGTTCCAAAAAAAATAGCTGGGCGTGGTGGTGCGCGCCTGTAATCCCAGCTGTTAAAGTGCCGTCGTGGAGTTCCAGTTTAGCAACAGCACACAGGTGATGCAAAGGCAAGAGGCATTTATTTTCTGACTTAAGTCAGGGTCCAGCACTGGCCTGGATCACCGAAGCAGCGATTATATCAGGGCGAGTGAGGACCCCGAGCCCCCACTCAGTTTTCTTTTATCCCTTGGCAAGGGGCTTGGGAGTACGTGGACTTACTTTGGTTGGCTAGTGAGGGCTTGGGGATACGTGGACTTACTTTGGTTGGTTAATGAGGGCTAAGAGATAAGGGTCTTATCTAGCTACTGAGGGGCTTTGCCATGTAAGGAGATGTTGCTGGCCAATGGCCAATGATGCCTTATATGGTTGGCTTTTGGCTGCTTGATATCCGCTAACAAAATGGTTATCATTTGATATTTAACAAGCTACCTGGGAAGCTGAGGCTGAAGATTGCTTGAGTCTGTGGGCTGTGGTACCCCAGGCAACAAGGGCTTGAAGTTCCACAGGCAAAAATAGCGAGACCTAGTCTCAAAACAAAACAAAACAAACAAACAAACAAACATAAAAAGGAATTCATCAGTCAGAAGAATCTTATCAAAACATAAATTTAATCATGCCGTCCCACTGTTAAAAACCCTTAAATCCACCACCTTCCAGTGGTTTCCACCACCTGTGCAAGAATATCCAGGCTGCCTTCACCAACTGCCCCGAATGGTCTCCATTTACATGACCTGTTTCTCTGATAATAGGCAATAGACATTCCTGCCACTCACAATTCTCTAAATGTGCCTTTCCTGGAACACAATTTCCCCTAATTCTCCACCTGGCTAAAAGAATATTTCAAATGTTAGGTCAAGTCCTCATAAAATAGAAACATTTCAACCCAAAGGCCAGCTTCTTATTTAATAGGGAAATACTGAAGACACTTTTGCTAGACAAGAGCAAGGCAAGGAAATAAATGTTGCCTCTACTCTTTTCTAGCAGAAAAAAAAATCTCTGAATAAATTCAAAGTGTGTAAGCCTCTATGTGTAAGACTTGAGAACAGCCCTAAAAGTAAGAAAAAATTAGGAGATTTAAACTGATGAAAGATATATTGCATTCTTAGAGAGTAAGACAACATCATGAAGACTTCAATCCTGCTCTCATTATTTAAAGAATTAAATGCTATGGCTATAAAAACACCAAAAGTCCCTTGCTCCCCTCTGCAACCAGAAAAGTTCAACATAAAGTTTGTATGGAAAAGCAATGCAACAAACCAAGAAAACCCTGAAAAGTAAGAAAATATTGGGAGTAGGCTCTAGCTTTCCTGTATATTAAAAAACATACTGAAGTTTTGGGATTTGGTTTCCTCCTTCAGTCTGATCCCATTCACCATCTGACTTTCAGGCATCCCTTACAAGATTTGCTTATGGCAGCCTCTCTAGCTTCCCAACGTAGTTATGAATTTTTAAAAGATCCATTATCTTAAATTTCCAGGGATTTATGTGGGGGAGATCACAGTGGATACATATTATTCTCTTGATCCAAGAAAATACTTTTTAAAAAGCATGCTACGCAATTAGGCGATACTGATGAGGAGGCCTTTGGGTTCTCAGAGTAGATAAAGGATGTGCAAAATCATGGTCGCTTCCCATTAGCACTTCTCAGGCTGAAAAGTAGGATTCTAGGAGACCCTAGTGTGTTTGACTAGGGGATCTTGGTGTGTTGGATGCTGTTCCTTTAGAGGTTCATCTGTTACCAAGGCAAAGACAGCAGCTTTGTCATCCTTTGTCATGCTGCCACAGGCTGGAAAAGACCCAGAGCCTAGTACTCAGAGCTAGATCAATCCCATTGATTGCAAAGTGACAACTGATCCTGAGGCACAACCCAAAGAGCTGATAATTGCCACTTTATCAAAGGAAGACATCTTTAAACATGTTTTAATAAGAATGCTGAATGCTTCACAGATAAGAGTCTGGGAATTACAAATGGGAAAGAGTCACTATTGTGGAATTAGCTGAGTTTATTTGCAAACAGATAGGGAGCTGTTAGCCAAGGAAAGTAGTAGAGGTAATTTAGAATACCCACCACACTGTCTTTCCCAACAGAAACAATGCACAGCCTCCCACCACACAGGGGCTCTTTCTGCCTCATTCCTGACCCTACAGTAGGTAAGAACGCAAACTTCAGCCTAAGGAATTCTTGACCTTGTGCGCTGGTGATGTTGGGACCTAGTGAGTCCCAGCAGGGATGTGCAACAGTGGCTTCTCACTTCTGAGCAGCTGGATCCCGTCCTGGTGTAGTGTCTCAGAGTCACAGAAGTCTTTACAGAAAAGTGCTGCTTTTTATCTGGAACATCAGTTTTGCCAGAAAGTGTCAACCAAAAAACAATAATTTTACATGAACAAGCAAATAAATAGGAACATATTAAGGAGGAAAAAGGCAAAGTCAACTGCGTGTGTGGATGCAGATTGAGAGATATGCCCCAGATAAAAGGAAAACCTTTATCTGTCTCACCCCCTCTGGCACACTAGAGAGTGGTCAACTGCGAGGTCTCTCACCTGTGACACAGCTTCCTAACCTCTTTGGAATGTGCCAAGGGACATATGAGCAATTAATAATAACTGTTACCCCACAGGTAAATTCTCCTGTTATCACACATCCTCCCTGGTGTATGTCACATACGTTTGTGAATCAGGTTACTACTTCCTCATTAGCTCATTATGATCATTTCTCTGCCAGGATATATAAGGGGCTTCATAACTTCATTAAAGTTGTACCTGGACATGCTTCCCAGGACCCCCATTCTGTGAGCCAGCCTCACAGATTGCTATCAATCTCTTCCATCTCATTTCTTCTTCTTTCCTACATGTGACTCCTAACAGCATTAATTTTTAGACTTTGTCTTTAGACTTTGTCTTTATAACCTTCATAGGATTTTATTGGATTCTTCTCTTACCTTGGAAGTTTCGCTGCAAATCTGACCACAGCAGCAGATCAACTTCCATTAGATCTGAAGGCAGCAGTGGCTATGACTTGGTTGCTCCTCTCTCTCTAAGTTCTGAAACCTGCAGAATCAGGTCAATATTCCTAGAACAGGGAGGAAAGAACTTCTCTAGTTCTTGCTCTTTTTTCACTAACTCAGTTTGAAATATAGAAGGCTCTTAGATAATATCTTAGATTTCCTCTAGCTTAAACTTTTATATTTATGGTTTTGCTTTGTTAAATCAAACAGCTTGAATACATTTCACATCATTTTTTTTCTTCCAGAAACATTGGATTTCGTGTAGCTTTTTATGTGGAGATCAAATGTCTTTTGATTTTAATGAGCTCGTTTTGTGTCCCAGTCACTGACTGGCTGAGACACTTTCAGGTACAAAGTGGGATGGGCACCTCTGCCACCCAATCAAATTCTGTCACCCATGGACCTGAGACCATGAGCACTGGGCTTCCAGGCCTGCTGGGCCCCCCAGAGGAGTGGGCTCTTGGAGACATTTGTCAGAACGCAGCCCACCCCTGTGTACAGCTGAGATCTCTTGCCCACACTGGGGTTAATGTAACTGAGAAAATTCCCATTACATTCCAAAGCAGAGTTGTATTCAAAACCAACCAACACAAACTACAAAACCAACAGCAATCTTTCAAAAGGCTCTATGGGTGCTCATGGTGGTGATGGGGGGCTAGGGACCCATATAACTGATTGTCTGACTGGATGCTTGGAATGTGAAAGCATGGTTGGTAATACTGCTTAGAAAATAGGTATAAACATGACACTTGTGGATAAACCAGGCCATTTGATCACCTGACAATGGACAATCTGATCCTCTTGTCTTCGATGGTTTTAGTACCCACCTGGGAGCTGTTAGGGCTATAACCCTCCTCTTTTTTCTGCCCACCTACTAGATCCAACAGAGGGAATGGCCCTAACTTTATAATAACATCCAGACATAACAAACTGATAGACAGACAGGCACAACCAGCAGGAACAACTCTGATGGGTTGCCTGTGTTCTGTGAAGAAGTACTCTGTGCTCAGAGAGTTCTGGAAAAGATGACTGACATAAACAGAAGCAAATTTTGAACTTTAAGGTTGGGCTTCTCAGAATCTCTCTTCTCCTAAAACTCCAAGAAGAAAATACAGTATGTCACATGTTCCACATTTATTTTTCTGTGGCACAGGCCCCCCTCATACATATGCCTCACATAGCACCACGAGATAGAATTTGAGGCAGATCAGAAGTGTCAGTGTGATTAACATTCTCTTCTTTGGGCAATTATATTTTCCCTTCACTCAGGAAGGATCTAGAGGTCAGTGGTTTACCCTGTGAAGAGATCCCCAAATCATCTTATTGTGAATGTGGAGGCTGCGTGCAGAGGAGGGGCTCGCCTCAGGCACAGAAGCAGGCCACGCACCTGGTCCTGGGTGAAGGCTGCTTTAGCAGTTGCTTTTATCTTTTGCTGAGAAACCCAGGGGGTTCTACAATATGAAATATTAAGGAAGGGTTGGTGACTTTTGCCTCACCTTTGGACCTGAGTCTCTGAAGGTAAGCCTGCCTCTTATTACAGATTTGGGGCTTTTTGCGGTATTATTTTTCCTGTCTTCTAAGCCCTGGACAACAGCTCTCTGTAGGAGGTTGAACTGAATGTTAATTTCATTTTGGAAGAGTCAAAGTCCCTACACTTATGTATCCACATCCATGATGCATGAGCCTGGAGGCCCAAACAAAGCACATATTCCTAACACAGCCTATGGGAGCTGATTAATATCCAGGATAAATGAGCCAATTGTGTCCTCTACAAGTTAGCATTTATCATCACTCAGTTATTGTCATTATTCTGGGCTTTTATTTCTGTGCAATTTTGTACTTTAGTGCTTCATGACTAGAAATGAATCAAACTCAACTCATGAGGTCCACCAGGAATAGTGTGCGCCCAAGGACTTGGAGGATTGGTGCATGGTGTGGTCGATAGAACAGATTCCCTTGTGGGGGTGAGCTTGGGAATCATCCAGTGATCATTACCTTTTTTTCTTCAGCAGCAATATCAGTATAAATCCATATGCAAAACAGATATAGCACAACCATTTAGGTTGGTGCTGGGTGAGGGTCCCCAGGCCTGCCTACTTCCCTGCTCATAGAGGTTCCTGAGATACCTCCAAAGACAGAGAACATGCACCCACATTCTAAGGCTAGTAAGTAAGCCTCAAACAGTCAAATGTGTGGCAGTTTCTGGACAAAGTTGATCACAAGATTTGCACAAGGGGCCTTAGTTTGTACTCTCCCCAAAGCTGACTTCAAAGTAAAGACTTGAATGTAAGTAGTTTATGTGGGAAGTGGGAGAAACTTATTGAGGTGAGAGTAGACAGTCAGTAAAAGTAAATTCTTCAGCCAGCTATGGTAGCAGGAACTTAATCCTAAGAGGAACTCTGAGATTTGGGGAGATGGATGATGGAGCAAAGGGAGTCACACCAATAATGACTTAGTGTTAGCCGCAGGAAGGTGTTACTTCCCTGGCTCTTCCCACTTTTTCCCCATGCAGACACAGTGGGCTCTGAAAGGCTAACCCTCTGACAAAGTTGACCGATGGAAGTCAGGCTGTACCCAGAATTGTTGACGGTCACTATGGGGGAATAGGTGAATGCTGACAGTACCACCTGGATGGTCTTGTTGATGGATGTGGAAACAGCTGAAAAAGTTCATTCTGTTTGTGTATCCATCCGCCACCATCCATTCTTTTTCCAAGGGCCCCAGGGCATTTCAGATTCATCAACGGCACCCTACAGTCTGTTTTGCCATTATCAGATGAACACTGTGCTTGGGGACAGTCCTGGCCCGACTATAGCACCATGTTTTTCCTACCATAACATGATTTCCATTCTATTGGGTAGGGAGAGAAAAACCCTTCCTTGAGTCTCTATCGGTTTCTGAGTTGTCCATTTCCTTGTGATCAAAAGGCATCCAAGTAAATCTGCTCATGGAGAAGCAGCAGACTTATATCCAGAAGCTCCTAACAGGACTGGGTCAGCTTTCTGGCAGAACAAAGGATGCAAACTCAAAGTCTTCTGGGAAACCAGCTCCATTTCTGTACCAAGAGAGTGCAATTATACCATTCAGGCGGGGAGATTTGCAATGATGATTAAGACATGAATGAAAAAAGAAGATTCTTTTGTTTCTATGTTCGTTATGCCTCTTTGTGATGACTGCACAAAAATATGCCATTCAAACAATTAGCTTAATTAGAAGATTAGAGAAATTAATGGTTTCATTAGAGGCCCCAACCCACATGCTGGGCAATTGATCATAACTGGGTCAGGCTGCGTGTGTTTCTTACCTTCCTCCCCACCACCTCCTTTCTTTAGGAATGTGGCACCTGATGGGTTGCTTCCACAAGCACTCAGGTCTATGAGGCTCAGGGTCAGTTTGGACAACCATAGTGCCTCAAGGAGTACCCTGTTGGAGGTGAGGGATTGGTAGAAGTCTAAAAATATTAAAATTCATTCTTGTTAGGCTTTTCTGTATCCCAGGTTCTCCCCCCAAAAGGTCTCTACCCACCTTTTCTGGATCCATCAACACTTCCCTACCTCTTGTCATCTGTCTTCCTTTACTTCTGCCTTTCACCTCGTAGCTTTTCCTTAAGTCCCCAGTGTCTTCTTAATGGAGCCTTTCCTATTTCTTGGAAGGTCCACTGCCTACACTTGTCCTATGTTATTGTGATTTTATTTGAAAATCAATGTACTAAGTACTATTAATATAAAACAATGCACAATTATATGGAATAAAATATGAAAGCCTCTTCCCCCCACCCAAAGCTACTCCCAGAGACAATCAGGCAACAATTGACAAAATTCTGAATGTTGTTCAGTACTTGTATCTTCCACTTTATGCACCTTGGTGGTTTTCCACGGCAGGGTTTATAGAGATTGAATTCACTATTGCGGTGCTTGATAAACACTTGATGGGTTACACATTAGAGAATACTATAGAAAGTTTACAGAAATTGGAATTAAAATGGGTTTTTTGTGAGTGAATTTGTACCTTTATTACTCCTCCACCTCCTCATCTTCATCTCCTCCTCCTCTTCCTTCTCTCCTCTTACTCCTTCATTTCCTTTCTTTCTCTCTCTTCTTTTCTTTTCACTTTTATACAAATTAAAGAAGTATTAAGTCCATCCCATTATATCATTCTCTGTCTCTTGAATTCTGATCTTCTTTCATTCCAAAATATATATAAATCCATACAAATATTTAAATTTTAGTTTCAACTACATTAAAAAAATATATAGTAAAGAACATAACAAACATCCAAACACAAGGGCCAATATTTTGATATTTTTCTCAGATCTAAAAAAAAAAAAAAAAAAAAGAGAGAGAGAAGAGAACAAAAAAAAAAAGCTACAGGTAAAGCCTGTGTCTCCTCCTCCTCCCTGGGTGCCATCTCCAAGTACCCAATGCTGTAATGTTGCATATTTTTCCCTGGCTGTTCTTTCCACACATTATCACTTTTGGAGGGGAACACAGCATCCAGACATTGAACAACTTTATGGTCTGAGAACCAACCTGAGTGGTGACCAATTGTGCACCACACTGCCCTTCCATTTCACCCCTGCCTGTTGGTCTTCCACCTGGGTTTCCAAGGACCATATTGTGAGCTTCGATGGGCACCATCACATTCTATTTCCTATTTCAGCTTATTCTTTGACTCAACATTTTGCTTTGAAGTTGATTTCTGTAAATATGTATTAGTAGAGTTCATTCATATTAGCACCATGCTTTCTTAGTGAGAAAAAGAAGAGTCAGAGTTCATTCCTAAGTCAATAGTTATTTCAGCACACTTGTCCTATCAGAGTGTAGAATTCATGTAGCTGAATGGGATTTCCCAGGGAGCTTGGGACAATAGTGCTATAATGCTAATTGCTTTATTTCCTTTCAGAATTTGTCTGGGGTTTCTAAATTTGGGCATACCTGTGATAGCATAATGATGTATTGACTGGGAGAAAAACCAAACATTGAAATCAACTGAACTAGGGAGGCCTTCTCATACTCAGAAACTGGGCAACATGTCTGGTAGAGGTAGAGAGTCCTAAGGGGAGAAGCATGGTGTCCCACTTAGAAGTGTGAGCTGGGATGGGGGGGTGATTTCTTGTTCTGTCTGGGTACAAGTTCAACTGCCCAAGTCAGCCAAGAGTGCACAGGGAAAACCTGGGAAAATGAGTGCCCATGTTGATTAGTGGGTACAGTTGGGAGGATTGAAGTCCGATCTCTCCCTGGGAAGTGTATCAGAGCGTGAGAACCCAGACACACAGCACAGACAGAACTGGCACATAGGAAGTTTGTCAACAAGTCTTTCCCCCTGTGTCTCCTGCTGTCAGACAAGCAGGAAAGAAGCTGATGATAATTATTTATACTTTATGGAAATAATCTTGGTAACTTGTTACCTTTCTCAGGTAGATTTACTGCTTCCCAATGATGGTATGAGGTGTTCTGTCCCCACTTATCAGGTCTAAGTACCAGGCCCAATAATGGGCAGCAAAGAGGCATAACTTCCATTTTATGGAAGGGAACTTATCTTAACCACAGATGAGTTTGTTCTCTAACCCAGCACTCCCTCTGACAGGAAGCTACCCTTCACATACATAGATGTCTGCAAATGCAATACAATGATACAGGGAGTTTGTAATTGGGGGGCGGCGGGGGGTCTATGGTCATACCACCTTGAACGCGCCCGATCTCATCTGAAATTGGGGGAGGGGGGAGTGGAAATAACCCAAACATCTATCTGTAGAGGATGTGATTGAGTGGCAAACTTACCCCAGCTTTATAACTGAAAATTCCATGTTCATGTCCTGGGGGTCTCTGATTCTGAGGCAACATTATGCCCCAGGGGTTTTAAAGCATTTCCTATTTTCTGGACCAGTGCAGTGTTTCAGACTCCTCTTGTAGGCCTTGCACAGTCACTGTCTGTTAGTGAATAGATTACTTACTAACCACAAAGAAAACCTGTGCTTTACATGGACAAACCCAGCTGTTCCCACTTCACAAAGTAGTGGGACTACTACTTTGTGTATTAAATACAGCAGACTGTATGCTAGGAAAATTTGATGTTTTGCGTCTCCTGAAAAGATGCAGTACAAAGGACATAGCATTTCCCTTGTATGCCAGAAGTGTTTTACTTGGACCTATTCTAGCATTTGGAAATAATTTGAAAAAAGAAATCTAGGGACATAGGAGAACAAGGGAAGTGAACCATGAAGAAGCAGTCAAATTATTCAAAATTCAAGATATTCTGCAAAACAACTGATCTAGTCTCTTTTTAAAAAAATGCAATGCCATGGAGAAAAAGCAGATAATTTTCTAAATTAAAATAAACTAAATGGACATAGCTAATAGAATATGTGAAATTTGATTGCATTCTAGTTTTGCTTTGCTTTTTAAAAAGTTATAAAAAGATTCGGGGGACAATGAGGAAATTTAAATGTGAATCTATTTTTGGATAATATTAGAGATGAGGTTCATTGCCTTGGGAGTTATAAATCTATTGTGTTCATGTAGCAAAATGTCCTCATTCACAGGAGATGCATGCTGAGATAATTGAGGGTGAAGTATTATGATGTCTTAAATTTACATTCAGTAAAAATTGAAAAAACATACAAAGAGATAAAGCAAATACAGTAAATGTTGACAGTTCTTCAAGCTAAGTAGTGATTATAGAAATGGTCATAGAATTATTATCTTGACTTCTCTGTACATTTCAGTAGTGTTACTAATAAAACATTAGAAAACATATTTGTAAAAATTAAGGATCAATCCCACTTTTCAGTAGGAACTTAATTTCAAATCAAACAGAGAACCCCAAACTCAGAGGAAAAGCTTTACAGAAGAATGCCAGTTAATAGATACAGAAGAAATAACAGACAGAAAAACATCATTTCACCCACACTGTAAAGATTGTGGGTTTCAGGCAAGGTTTATACAACCATCAGATGAAGAATTGCTGAGAACTTAGCATTCTCACAGCACAAAGAAGCATCACACACCATTCTAGCAGGGGATTCACCAGCAGAGACACCTTCAGTCAACAGTCTCCTAGTCAGGAAGGTACAGGAGAACTACTCCATCGTGGGTCATGGTGACCTTGAACATATGCAGCAAAGACTTGAGCATAGACAATCTGGTCTTGGCAGAACACCTTGTCATGCTCCCAGAACACAGAGGATGGAGACTTAGAAGGAGCTGCTGCTAGGTCTTCTCCCACTCACCTGCCTCGCCTTCCTCACCTTCCTTTCACTGTCTGTGTGAGGAATAAACTGTCTAAAGTGTCTTGCTGTATCTTCACTGATGAAATCATTCAGGTCTTAGCCTTGCATGTGAGAGCTTGCAAAAAGCATCATCTGGACATCATGGTCTCCCCAGATGGGGTACCATGGAGTACACAGAACCACCTATCATGTACTCCAATCAAAAAACATGCAACTTCAAAATGCCAGCATCATCCAAGAGGAGACTGTGCTAGGTTAAACAAGATTTAAGGGTGTAACCAGATGCAATGTGCAATTCTAGATTTGAAATTGGTTTGGATAAACCTGATGTAAGGGGGGAGGGGAAACCTGCTATAAGAGTGATTTTTGGTCACCTGAGGAAATTTGAATATGGTTTGAGCATTAGATAAAATAAAATTTACCTAAATACAAGAATGCCTTACAAACAAGTGACTTTCAAAACTGTACGGTATGATTTAATTTGGGTTTAAAAATATGTATAGGAAAAGATCTCAAAGAGTGTATACATCGTCAGTTGTCACAATAATGCTATATAACAGAATAACCCCAAAAGGTATGTGGCATGCAACAATAAGCTTTTACTCCTTGCTCTCATCTGTAGGTCTTCTGGAATTATCTAGATTGTCCTTGGTGAGGCAATAGGTTCAGCACAAATCTGCATCATGTGTCTCTCATCCTCTGTGCACCAGCACCTAACAGAGTCATGTTCTTTTCTGAGCGAAAGGTATGAGTGCAAATTAGCACACCTAGTCACATGAGCACATGCAAAGTCTCTGTTGCCTCATATCTGCTGACATCTCACTGGACAAAGCAAGTCACAAAGCCAGGTCTGAAATCATACCTCATCGTATGCTGAGTGCACAGTGAACAAACAGCAGCTTGACTTGTGTGTGGGTATGATGGTTTCATGGTCTTAGACGTGTGTCATGGTGACCAGTCCCTTCCAGCTTGTGGACTCAAAGGGCATGAACTTTAAACCTGCCATTTTTCTTTCACAATCTTGAGAATGCTTTTGTGTGTAATGAAATGATTTCTTTTTATTTAATATTCCATTATAAGATACTTTTGCAAATTTTTCATAAATAGTGCTGAATAAAATCTTTGTAAATAAGGACACCAGTTGACTAAAGAATATGATTTGGATGGCATGGAAGACTTTCAATATGTGACCAAATTACTATCCAGAAAGATTTTCTTTGACTGGTTTCCAACCAACAATGTATCAAGAGAGTAGATTCAGTGTATAGTCCCCCATCCAGTATATTAGCACTTAAAATAATAGCTTAATAGATAATAAAAATGCTTTTCATTACTGTTTCAATGTATTTCTTCAATTGCTAATGAGTCTGAAAATTTTTTCATTGGCTTATTGGCCATTTGTTCTTTGTGAATTGCCTGTTCATGTTCTTTGCTCATCTTTCACTTGGAATGTTCATTTATTCCTTATTGATTTGCAAGAGCCTCTGTCCAATTTTAATGAAATGTTTAAATCCCCAATGCAGCTGTCAGAAGTGCTGATGGCTGCAGTTCTGTGCAGATCTAATTGTTTTAATAAGTCCTGCTAATGACTCAGAGGCTAATGAAGGTGTAGATCTGATTGATGGAGCTTAGAAAAGCAATGTAATTAGAAGTTTCCTCTTCCAATCAAAAGAGCCAACTATATTTATCAGTTTGTCTTCCTCTTTTTTTTCCAATTTTGAAAAATACACTTAAATATATCCCACTGGTCTTGGCAGGGTGGCAGGGAGGATATTAGAGCTATGTCTGGTTGTTATATAACGCTCCAATTAATTTAGGGTCTTACTTCCTCTTTTAAGCTTCATGTTTTGTTTTTAAAGTGGAAGCTTCAGATCTCTCTGGTTCATTTCTGCTGGGCTGCCTCCAGAACTAAGAGAGAAGATGTCACCTAGCAACCAGGGCTCTGCTTATAGAAACGGCAACCTCGCCCAGGCCAAGAGAGGAAAATCACCAGTTGGAATGAAAAGTTTTAGCTTTGAACTAGCGAGCACAGAGGTACCGCACCTGGTGAGATGCCACAGTCAAGACTGTCCTCCCAGAGGGTCCTACAGGTGGGGCTAGGCATCCTACCAGGATTTTGGGCTGTGGGAGGACTGCCTCCCACAGGTGTCCAGGGGTGAGTCAGCATCCCTACTGGTGCACAGACTTTTGGGGTAGATGGGGACCCCCTCTGGTTCACTCCCACTTCTACCAGATCTCATTTGGAATGAGAAAACCAACAATCCATCAGCAGACACACAGCAGGAGAACAAACAAATTTTCTGGGCATAATCATCAGCTGGGTAGGACCCAAACTGAGCGGGATCAGAACTACAAGACATGACGGTGAGACTAGTCACATAAACACCTGGCAAAGAGCTTTACCTACAATGTTCTGGGAGCTAAAGAACCAAGTCCCCCTGATCCAGAGATGCCACCAACGTGCGTGAAGTGCCCTCCTTTTGCATTGCCCTCCTTTTCCATTGGGGGAGTGAAATGCCCTCCTTTTCCATTCACAGAGAAGGGGTGGCAGCCCCCTGGCAGAACCGTGAACCACAAGAGCAGAGAGGAGTTGGACAAACCTCCTGCTGAAGTCTGTTCCCATCTAGGAACTCCCTTAATGCCAGTGGTGGGAATTTGGGATCCCAACACCAGAACTGTAAGGTTCGGCATCAGCACCATGAGACAGACATCAGAACTGAGGAGGCAGCCAGCAGGAATGAGGAGGTATGAATTCCAGTGACCACACAGGTTTGGAGAAAAGGAGACTGTTAACTTCACCACAGGAAATGCCACAATAAAGGTGCTTGAAGAACAACACCACACACCTGTCCTACAAGAGGTCTCAGATGAGCTTGGACTGGGCACCCACCTCAAAGTTCCTATCAGAAATTTAAGCAGCATGGACTGACAAGTCCCAGGAGCTCAGGTCCTCACCCAGGAAAAGGACATTTATCAGAAAAGAGAAGAGGCCAATGGGTGAAACATTAGCCAATTGACCAACAGCTTTATCAACCAACGACTTATAGAGAGAGGTATGTCGGAGTGACCAGAGGGGGGATGCAGGGGCGGGGGGAGGGGAGAGGAAGGGCCATACATAAGAGGATCAATAATTACACAAATATGACCAAGGTTGTAAGAGAAAAAAAAAAAAGACTGTCCTCCCACAGGAACCCCAGGCTCATCCCAGGGTAAAGTTCGGTGGGAGAACTCCCCATTCTGCTCTCCACACTGAGGAGTGAGGGATCCCTGAGTGCTTTCAGCTTGGGTACAGACAGGAGATTCTAACTCTTCTACCTTTCAATTCCTAAGTGACCTGAACATGTCACTTAATCTTTTGGCAGCATTGCCCTGTTGTCAGTATTGGGGACTCAAGGCTTCATCAAGAATTTGGACATGAAGGCTACTCTCTAGAGGTTCAGCTTTACAATTTGAGTCTGAACAAGAATGTTAAAACCACACAAAGGTCTTGTGGTGAGGCTAGGGGAGGATATTAAACATATAGAACTTTTTGCCTCTGTATTCAAAAGGAGGTATGTGACCAGAAATAGGAAAAAACAGGAGTCCCTAAAGTCCTGAGGTCTCCGGGTAGCTTCAACTATCATGATTTTGTAAATGGGTGGCACAACTGGGAAGGTATGCCAATCAGAAATTGCCTGGATAATGTACATCTTGCAGACAAGCAAGGATAGAAGCACAGTGGGTAGAGTCTGGTATGAGAGGATAAAAGCGGAAGGAAAAAAAAAAAAAGGTGGCATGGGGTGCTCTCCATCATGAGCTTTGGCCCCAGAGCAGTTACAGGGTATGGCCCTGGGACAGACAGCAGCCCAAAAAGTTGGCACCCCAGGGAAGAGGAAAAGGTACAAGAAAACCAATTGGAATTTGACCTCTGAGAAAGAGAGGCTAGCTTGCTGGAAAACTTGGAATCTGATGTTGGAAACCTTGGGACTTGTGTACCACTGAAGATGAGAAGAGACTTGGAACTGATAGAGTGTGTTTACCCCCCCCCCCATTATCTCCTATTTAAGATTGTAGATTTTAAGGACAGGTATGCTAAAATGTAAAAATGACCTTAGTTAATTTTTTTTTTTTTTAGGGAGATGCAGGAGGGAGGAAGGTAAACAGGTTTTCTGGAAGGCGGGAAATCAGGGGATATAAAGGGTGTGCAAACAAAGATGGAGAGGCCAATATGGAGATCTGATAGAGAGGTTTAATGAAAGAGAGACTGGAATCGGCCATCTTGTAAAGATGTGAGCCATGTGGATTTGGCCAGAGCCTGGGGGCCTGTAGTCTTTGGCTGGTCCCATATGTGCTAAATTCAGCTAAAAAGTTTGCAGATTTAAACTCCATGTTGGAGTTTGTTTTGCTGAGTTTAACTGGTGTCTGCAAGAGGCTGTGCAAAAGTTAGGCCTGAGAAGTATTGGGAGCTGACCTGGCTCGCCCCAGGGGACCTATGTGATACATCACCCATGCGGTGGAAACACCCATGGGTGACAGTGTCCATGGGCGTAGCTCTCAGTCCCCACAGAAGGGGTGTTTCTGAAAACTAACTTTCATAAAGGATAAAGCCCTCAGACTCCAGGCAAAGAGGCTTTTCGAGATCATTCTCTAACTCAGTAAATAATTCCAAGCAGCCCAGTGGCCAGGATATATTTTCCCTAAGAATAAGTTCCTAGCAAACCTAAAATTGTCCTGCTAGACTCTCAGCGGGAAGGCAAGTTATATTGCTAATTAGAATATCTTTAGTTGCACCTAAGATAAAGTCTGCAGCCCATTGATGTGAAGTCCCAGTAACAAAGCGATAGATAGCTGTAGGCTATTTTGGGAAGCCTATATTGTTAAGATACAAATACTTAAAGTTGATGTGTTAAGTCTCCCTGGCGGCAAAGTAAAAGGTTGCTTCTGAATACTTTTAGGAAGTTATATTGTTAGTTAAAATACTTAAGTTGATGTGTTGATTCTCAGTGGCAAAGTAAGGAAATTGCTTTAGGAAAAGTTATGTTAGATACACCCAGGAAAAAGCTATAATCTGTTAATATGTTAATTGCATAAACTCATAGAATGCTGATTGCCAAAAA